>JBBPTY010001254.1:0-10510 GCA_038094335.1 Tylopilus aff. striatulus | reverse complement strand
TCCTTCAAATGTCTCTTTCTTCATGTTCCAGTCAATGCACACCTGGACACACACTCTTTCTGGAAAGAGCTTAACCCCAACATGATGCCTCCAGTGTTGGCAGAAGGTCAGTCCTTATCACGGAACTGATTGGTACACAGTAGCCTTTTGTCCTACTGATCTGGCCCTAGTGCACTATGGACAGAACAACTTTATCCTTATTTCTTTTCGCTAGTAGACCACACTAAATTAGTGGACATCTAGTCTAGACAAAGAGTCTTTCCTCCTTTCAATCACCAATAAATTGGCTAGGGAGTACTGGATACAGCGGATGACCATATGAATAGTGTGGATCGAGTGCTAGTCTCAACAGGTTCTCAATGTCCTGTGTCATTTAACTTCAAACTCAGGCTTTTTGGAACTAGCAAGTATCACACATTGAACACACTGCAAGTGACTCCTAGGTTCACACCTACTTAGGCCCTCCTAAGAAGAAATTCCCTTAACGCTGGGATCCACGTATGTTTTGTTCCTAGGGTGAAGAGCCTTTGGTGACGTGGAAAGTGGGTAGATTTTATCACAAGTTTTGTGCTGTTGTATCAAGCACGGATAGGTGAAGTAGAAAGCTTAGGATTATGTTAGGGACTCAAGAAACTCAGACAACTCAAAGAGAGAAGTCCTTGTATTCAAGTATCTATATACAATACAAAATCCTAAGCTTAAGGTCTACTGCTACAAAGATTGTCTTTATATACTACATGGAGTAGGTATTAGTAATCATTAACATGTTGTCCTTAAGGTAGTATCATCATAGTTCTAGAAGGTCCGTGATATATGAAGATGTGAAGAGTTAAAATTAGAATGGTCTCAATTAGTCTAGATTTTCATTACACACTCCTTGTTGACAGGATTTCTGTAAACCCTTTGGAAGTCCCTCAGGAGTTCATCCCCCAACCCCTTGTACCCTTAGGTACCCCCTCTACATCACCCTCATCCCCCCTCAGAATCTCCTACCCCTTGATCTCCATCTCCTTCTGTTGGGGATGGGATTTGACATTAGCTAAGTAAATGAAAAAGATAACCTGTGAAGTATGAATCATAACAGATAGGCAACATACTACTCTCTTTTTCACTCTGATCTTGAATAAATCTTTTGTGGCAACCTACCAATTTGGCTGTTTCAAGTGCCAGTAGATGACTGTATTCAACAGGTGTGTACTTATCTATATATTAATATGTAGTGACTACAGAGTATTCAACAATAAGTTGTAGCACCACCTCTCTTCTATTTACATTCTGTGCAAGCCATACCCTGTTGAATTGAGAGTTTGAGCAGCAGTGTTGCCAGAAGGGGTATGTGTTATAAGGGAGTCTATTGTATATATATAAGCAGAATAAATTTAGAATGCCCAATGGATTTATACATTGTATGCACCAATATATCATGCATTCAAAGTTTGAACACAAATTGAACCTGATGTTCAGTCTATCTAGCATTCAGTTCAAAGCTTAGTCCCTGGGGTGAACCTGAACTAAAGTTTAGTTTGGCATTCAGAAAAACTGCTGTTGAACTGAACTGAACCAAACCTATCCAACATTAGTCACTTGGTGCTGTTGGCTGTTTTATGAGCACTGGTAGTTAATGCTAAATTTAAGATATGGAATGTCTGATCTTAGTATTTATGAGGAAAAATCACATTCAGTGTAAATATGACAAACAACACCTCAAGACTTGCGCGAAGTCATCGAGTGGCCTGTGGCAAAATTAGGGGTGCCGCCATGTTTCATTGTTCGCCAATCTGAAATCTCTCACGGATATTTTTTACATTCCGGTATCACCTTCGAAAACTAAACTTTCCAGCAGGGACAACTTGAGTTTCGTCCTGTTCCTAAATATTGCTTTGCCAGGCTAGAACAGCGCAAGGGTGGGCCTTTCCCCCGAAACGCTTGTGCATTGTTGACTCAAGTTGCCGTTATCCACTGGACCTGAGCCGGTGGAACACAGCCCTGGGCTAGTCAACGGGGGCTAGTAAATAGACTGAGGTAGGTCTCGACGTGAATTAAACTTTTATCCCTTATCATGACCACACCACTTTCAAAGTCCTCGAACTCAGCAGGATCCAATGAAAGCTCGCTTCAGAACTCGATTTACGTTGGGATAAACATACAGAACATTCTGTATGGTAAGCTTTTTAGCAGGGATATCACGCAATGACGACTTCATACTAAGTTGCTTGATAATGCAGGTGTGGAACTGGTCCTCTATTTGAAGACCATGCGTATCTTGCTGAGGAGCCGCGGAACGCAGAAAAAGTCCAGCTGGTTTTATGTGCTCTTCAGCAGCACGTTAATATTTTTGATCACCATCTGGGTGGCCACATCAGCGGTATTCTGCCACAAAATGTGGCTGGAATACTCCAACTACCCAGGGGGTGCTGACATGTACTGGCAGCAAAACCTTTCGGTTTGGTACATGGATTTGGGAACGACTGCGGTTATCATTTTGCAGCTCATGACTGATGGCCTTATGGTATGGCATACTCAAGGGCGTTTGATTGAGTACTTAACTGATTGGGTGACTACAGATCTACCGTTGTCGGACCATTTGGAATAGCTATCGTGTCATTATACTCCCTATGTTTCTCTGGCTCTGTAGCTTCGGTAAGCATCACACCCATGCTGCGGCTGCGATCTTCTCATTTTACGTACCAAGTTCTGGGAGCCTTGGTCGACTGGGCGAGTAGCTCTCCAGGCGGTGACTTTTTTACAGGCATCGCCTCCCAGCTCGCCCTTGCATACTATAGCGTCTCCGTGTTCCTACACACACTGTTGACGTGCATGATATGTTACCGCATCCTACGACATGGGAAGACAGTCCGGAAACATCTTGGCCAAGATTACGCCTTGACGTACTTCGCCGTCATCACCCTGGTCGTGGAGTCTGTACTCCCTTACTCCCTCTCCGGTATTGCCTTTTTAGTATCATTAGGTGTGGGAAGCCCAACGTCATCAACGTTCGTTTCGGTGTATGCCCTTATGATGGTACGCAGCGCTTCGTCCTCTGTCGATGGCACTGAATATAAGCTGAACATGACACATCGTAGTGCATATCGCCTCAGCTACTGATTCTTCGGGTCATCCTGGGTAGAGCATGCGATAAAGACACATTCGATCGACCTGGCTCAACTGTCAAGTTTAACCTTGGCAGCACGCTGGAGTCAAATCCGACAGACGCCAGCGGGGGGAGTGTCAGTTTCCAAGGATCTTCGAAAGAATATCCTTTGGATGGACACAGCAAGTCGATCATCTCATCAGCGTAGCCTACCCTCGCGGACAACCGATGTCCAGATATAACATTTCCTACAAATGTGAGGTGATGAGACTATAATTGGTATGTGAAAGTGCGTAGGGTTCTTTCAATCAGCGCGGCGCGTGGAAGCCTTTGCCGTGATCTTTACGGTAGAAAAATTCGAGGGTTTCATTGAGCCCCTTTACTGATCAAAGGCTGTACCCTTGCTGAAATGCAGCATAGAATGTTCGACAGGGTCTCGATCGACCGATGTATGTGATTGACACACCATTACATCCCAATGTTTTCCCGTGTCCGAGGCAGAACGAATCAATAGCTGTACAAGACCTGTGCGAAGAGTCCTGACTGCCGCAGCGATGCACACTACGTAAGTACACAGGAACCCAACTGTCAACGTTGCAGCATGCCGCGGTCGTATCGGAAAGATCGAAACGTGCCACAATGCCGATAAGGAGTTGACCGTGTATCAGAGATGGGTCTTGAGCATACTTTGAACAATGAAAGCCGCGTCGATGACATACAGGCCTTGCTATGTCTGTCAGTGTCTCCTTCGGCTCAGTTCAAACACCACAAACTCAATGTCAACCTCTCTGATTATTTCGCCTCGTGTCTTGGCTTTGGGTGCGGTTGCCATCATTCCTGTATACCAGCAAGTTGTTAGTAGAAGATCCCAACCGCAAAGTCTACTTTCCAGCTGCGTACGTTCAGCTCAACATATTGTCCCGAATGGCGTCCGTTGGGATGGTAAAGTAAGCAAACTGTTAGACGCCCTTACGTTCGCGTTCAAGGTCGCCGGGTGGGCGTGGGAGCGGTGTATCCCGTGTTGGAGCTAGAAGACAATGAGCCACTCTGTTTCTCACCAAATAGTTGAGAAGAAGAGCGGGTGGGAATATTCTATGCTATTGAATATATGGTGAGATGGAGTGCTGTATTGGCACATAGCACGTGCGCCAACATGTTGGCTTCGTGAAGAGGGTAAGTCTTGTGGAACATGAATGTTTTCACTGGCTAGTACGAGGTGCTCGGGACCCACTGTTAGATGTTTCACCACGGCGCTTCCGAAGTGGGCGCGGATACGATTTATATGAAGCCGCGACACCACGTTGGCTGAAGCGACCGCCACATCATATGATCCGACAACCCACGAAGCAGACGTGATTGGCTAGCGGGTGAGCTAATTTTGTATCGTCTCCGAAGTGTCCGAAGTTTGTCTAATTACTGCGCACAATTGAGTACCATCGCCACTTTTGATGGTGATGGATTGTGGCATCCCCACCCGCAAACCATAATCATCATCACGAGTTGCTCCTAACTTGGGCACCGCCCATGAAACCCAAGCAAGCATGCTGCCGTATAAAATTGACTAAACGCAATTTGGATGAGTCCTGGGACAATGGCTACACCACCGTTGGCAGCCACGGTATCAAACGCGACCAGACTCCAAAACTCGACCTTCATCGGGGTCAATTTACAGAATATCTTGTATGGTGAGCACCACGATCTAGCATCAGACTACGAGGCAAGGTACTAATAGATTTCAGGCGTCGACTTGGTTATCTTCTTCAAGACCTTACAGGTCTTGCTGAACAAATCGAGAAGGGCACATAGGAAAGCCAACATTTTCTATGGCGTCTTCAGCACCGTTATGCTCTTCTCCATCTCAGTGTGGCTTGTCACGTCGGCTGTATTCTGTCAGAAGATGTGGTTAGAATACTCCAACTACCCTGGCGGTGCTGACGCATACCTTTCGGCGAACATCTCGGTGTGGTACATGGACTGGGGAACGACGGCGGTCATCCTGCTGCAGTTGATGACAGACGCTCTCATGGTGCGGTATGCTCCGAGACAATGGCATGCGTTCCCATAATGCTCCGTTTCAGATCCATCGCTGTCGAATCATCTGGAATAACTATCACGTCATCATAATACCCGCCTTTTTCTGGGTATCTACCCTTGGTAAGCATGTATCAAATCCATCTCTTTCAAGGTGGTCTGCGTCTCACTGGCATCCCCATCCAGTCTTGGGAATTTTTGTTGACTGGACCAGCAGTGCTCCAGGGGGTAACTTTTTTGCTGGCGTCGCTTCCCAGCTCGGCCTCGCGTACTACAGCGCCTCCGTGTTCCTCAACGTGCTGTTGACGTGCTTGATCTGTTACCGTGTAATACAACACGGTCGGAGGGTCCGGGAACACATCGGACCCGAACATGCCGCTTTCTACTTCTCAGTCGTCACGCTTGTCGTCGAATCGATGCTTCCATACACGCTTGCTGGCGTTGCCTTCTTGGTGGCATTGGGAACGAGAAGTTCGACATCCGTGGCGTTCCTCCCCGTGTATGTCTTTTTGATGGTACGTGGTCTCCCTTGCCAAGGGATACGCGCTGGGCTGAGCGTCAACGTTCCATAGTGTATATCGCCTCAAATGCTGATCCTGCGAGTACTGTCGGGGAGAGCCTGGGGCAACGATACGAGCAAGACGATGGTCTCGACCATCCAGTTCAGTCCCCGCACGGAGGGAGCGGGAGGGCCCGAATGCAGCGGGACGAGGATCCATGTGGAAACGTCAAAAGTAGACACTCCACCGGACGGTTCCCCCAACGTCAAAGTCGAGATCTCACAGGTGTAGTAACTGCCACTGTATGCCCATCGTGCAGACGTTGATACGGCCCACGTCTGAGGGTAAGCGTTATGTTACGATTTCCATCATGTGTACTACTACATACCTCTATTTTGGGACAGTCTATCTTTAAATGACTATTTACGCCTGGGAGCACTTCAAATTTATGCAGGACATACCATAGCTTAGACGTACGCCAGGTTTCACCGTGCTTATGGAATGGAATGGGGTCGGGTTTTATAAAACCATCCGGGGCATTATTGTCAGTACAGTTCCTGAGCTTGGCATACGGCAATTTCGTTGGACCCACCACATTGACGGGAAGATGACCAGCAACAAGACTCTCATCTATTGACGCCGTGGTCAAAGCGTGAGAATTGATGCAAATGGTGAGACCCATTTGTTGTCACCGAAGTTGCCGTAGGCTCGTCGAAGGGGTTACCGGAAACCAGCGGGTCTGGTCGACCAACACGTATAGGAAACCGAACGAACCGAGCATGGCGCCTAAACAGTCTGTCCGAAGAGAACCTGAACGGCCGGGATGAACAGTGTATGCCAAGGCTAGCCGCTTACTGATGTCTTGCTCTCCAGGAACCAAGTGATAGACCATGATCATCAATGGGCTAACCCGGCTACTAGAGTTGCTGGCCGGTGACTTAGCAGCCGCGGTCAACATCGGAACTTCCAAATTTGTGATCGGCATACTCCGAAATTGAATTCCCGCCACAACGTACCTCCTCGCTGACCCAACGTATAGAATCGACAAGGCCCGGCAAATCCATCAAGGTAAGGCTCGAATTCGTGCTCGTGTTCGGCGCGAAACGTCCCCAGGACACCCCCATCGCTTATCCGGAGCCGAGACGTTTAAATCTCGTCGCTGGGGGGTTGGATCGATCGATGGGGTGATGGGTAGACTCATGCTCCCCTTGTCAAGTCATCTTGGAACCTATCGCTGACTCGTTTTCCTTCACCGTCCTTTTATTTACACAGATGGTATGTCTATCTTCACGGCCTCGCAATGAAACCGGCTGCTCACCTTTTCGTTCTCGGCGTACAGAAGCTCGAACTCGATTCGTTCTCGGGCTACCGTATCTACCCTTCCAAGGGTAAACTCTTCGTTCGCGGAGACTCCAAGGTACTCCCCATCCGTTCCCCCCCCCTCGTTCATCTGAGGGTACGTGCCGACGACATATGCCCTCTAGATCTTCCGCTTCGCCAACTCCAAGAACGCCTCCCTCTTCCTCCAGCGCAAAAACCCCCGCAAGATCGCCTGGACGCAGGTCTACCGGCGCATGCACAAAAAGGGTATCACCGAGGAGGTCGCCAAGAAGCGCTCGCGCCGCACCATCAAGCACCAACGCGGCATCGTCGGTGCGGACCTCGCCACTATCGCCGCCAGGCGGAACCAGACCGCCGCCGTCCGCACGCAGGCACGGCTAGCTGCCATTCAAAAAGCAAAGACGGAAAAGAAGGAAAAGGAATCGAAGAAGAGCAAGGTGCGTTCTGTTTTTCGTGCCCGGCCTTTCCTGTCGCTGATTCGGTCGTGTTTCCTCGAATCAGCCTGCTGCCCGTGCGCCCGTCAGCACCGCACCCAAGATATCGAGGCAACAGATGAAGGGCACCAAGGGTCACCGATGAGCGGCCTTGCTTGGATCATTCATACACATGTATCGCACGTTCTTCCCATGATTATGCTTCCTACACATGGTCGCAGTGCCTTCAAAGTGCACCTTTAGCCATACCGTTGAATAAAAACCAAGATGTTGTTCGGCATATCTACAGTGAACTGATGGTACAGAATGCTAGGGTAGTGTCTATGTATCGTGAGCGGAAAATAGGTAAAATCTGTGCAAAAGTCCATGGGTAAAGAACGAACAGGCCTCGGGCTGGATTCACAGCCTGGGTACGTGTGGGCACTCCGGGGCATACCTGGCCTGAAAATAGATCCACGACCCGTCAGTCTGACCGCCAGCGCTACGAACGGACAGCGACCCTCTCACCATCTCGTTTTCCTTCTTCGTGTAGCCACATTTTTCATAAAAGGCTGTGCAAACACGCATGAGCACCCCGATCCTCTCGCCGCCCACTAGGGACACGGAGACGAGACTCACGTATGTTGGCGTCGCTGCAATTCAGAATGGTCTTGTAGCACCCGCTGTGCTCGCTGATGTGCGTGAGCGCCTGGATGACGCGCAGACCCAGCTTCTTGCCCTGCTGGCTTTTGTCGACGGCGATGTCCTCGATGTGGCCGACGCTGCCGAGCCCGCGGAGGAACTTGCGCTCGATGAAGAGGGTGCCGACGGCGACGAGCCGGTCGGTCGCGTCGTCGACGATGACGAGGGCGTAGTAGGCGGCGGGCGCGGCGCGCATGGCGTTGAACTGGTCGACCCAGGCGGCCTCGCCGAGGTCGTTGACGACGGAGAGCACGGTGAGGACGTCGAGGTGGCCGCGGGCGTAGTCTGTAGACGCGAGCGGGCGGATCTGTTTTCAGGGAGGCTGTCAACACGCGGCGAGCGTGACTGGGTGGGTTGCACGAACGGTCAGCTCTGGTGGGAGTTGTTGGGCGACTTCGGTAGAGATCAGCTCTTGGGAGAACATGAGGTCGAGGGTGGACGAGGACGGCATCGTGGATGGAGGTATGAGGGCAAGGTCGGTCGGGCTACTACTAGTTGCTTTAATTCTTCCTTGTACACAGCCTCATACACTGGCACTGCCTGAGTTACTACGAGGACGGCGCTATGACGCCCTTCGCCGTGCGTTTGAACTTGGACCTGATCTCTTCTCCAAGAGGCTTTCCGCTGCCCTCCCTGCGTCTCCACAGAGACATTGTCCCTCCCTGGCGTACCAAACTTAATGGTACACCCTCTCCCTGTTCACGCACTGCCATCAATATCTCTTTGAGGAGATTCTTCAACTTTCCAAGCGAGCCTTCCATCCTCTTTGCATACGGCTTCATCTCGTCGCCCGTCAGCGATATCTTTTCTACAGGCTCAAAGACACCTGCAGTATGCCTTGCCATATAAAGCCATGGCGTTTGGGACAGATACAGCTGCGGGTAGATCTCGTTCCAATTCGGTTCTCTGTACGTAGATCTCGTCTTGACTTCGATCAAGTCCGACTGAGGAACGAGTGGCTGGGAAGCAGAGAGCTTGACGTCGAAGTCCGTGCGGAACACGCGCTTATTCGGCTTGTCTGCCGTGGCTCCAAGGCTCAACGACGCGAACGACGCGAGGAGATCGTCGTCGTTGCTCTTTGACTCGATGCAGGCATCTGCAGTGAAGCCAAGCAAGATATTCAAGCTCCCGAATTTCTGTATGACATGATCGTTGAAATCTTGAATCGTGGAGACCGAGGCCACGACTCACATACTTGATGATGCGGTGGTGATCCAGCATCTTTTCACATCCTGTCGGCGCTCGGGTGGCGGCTCTGAGGTACTCGTTGCCATAGCCCGTATTCTGTTTCGTGAGCGTCGTGTGCTCTTCTCGACGCGTGAACAAGCACGTCTTGCCGACCAGATCGATGTCGATTCTGAAATTGTCCTCGCTGTTCGCGTTCTCGACGTAGCGAAACAACTTGCGGAGACTGTTGCGGTCAGTCACGAGGTCGAAGTCTGTGTACGGGAAGTCGTCGTGCAATGCATCAATCGCGGCAAAGAAGGGTAACATCGGGGAGTGGTTGCCCATCTTTGACGCGTTATGATGGATGTACTGAACGCCCGCGTCGAGCGGTACTTGTGTTAGCGGGGGACGCTCGTCCGCCCAGATCCAAGGAGAGCCTTGTAGGGGGGGTATGTAAGACATGAGGCGAGAGACGGACTGGAACTTGCCTGGGACGGCGATGGTCGGGACTGGGACATCAACCCAGGAGTACGAGGCTACAGGCTTCACGTGGCGGAGTCGAATGAGCTCGGAGACGTTCTCCTGGGCGTCGACCGACAGCGTCGCCACGCGCTGCTCGAGGTCCTGGAGGAGAAATGAAGCGCCTGGAGGGGTGCCGCCAGTGCCAGTTTTCTGGCGAGCGCGATAGTCGGATGAGGTTCCTCTGCGAGGACGCCAATGCTGGTCGCGAGTATATGCTGCCATGAGAGATCGGTACTCAGCGAGGGGCGGGTTGGGCCGTTCTTTTAAGCCTCGGGATTACACGGTCCCAATGGATTACTTACTTAAGGGTGATGTGGATCTATCGCGGTAGCCTGCCAGTAATGGACTTATGCTTGCATCCATCCGGGCTAGCACCTTGGAACATCTAGATCGATCGTATTCCATCCGTATGATATCCCATCGGCGAATACGCAACGTCCTTTCTACGGGGCCTCATCAAAATACAGCTGGGTTAGCTACTAAGCGAAGACGACTCTTCGTTTTACACAAAATGATTCCATAAAGATAAAACCTCGCGCGGTGCATCCTCGCCAGCGAGTTCCAAGCGTAATCATAGAGAGAAGAAACGGGACACACGGATCCACGTTTCACTCCTCCTCCGTCGCTGGCATCCCTCGGTATGTCACCCCACCCGCCCTCACCCCGTCCATACTTGGTCGTGGCCGGAAACTCTCCCGCTTGAACCGACCACCCTTACCCACAGTCATCGCCCCGGCCATGCC
>JBBPTY010001253.1:0-10511 GCA_038094335.1 Tylopilus aff. striatulus | reverse complement strand
CAGTAACCCCCACCCCAGTACCCCTTGCCCCAGTAACCCCCACCCCAGTACCCCTTGCCCCAGTAACCCCCACCCCAATACCCCTTGCCCCAGCACCCCTGGTCCCACAACCTCTCATGACCACAGAACTTCAAGCTGCTCTCCCTGCTGATTTCAATGGGAAACCCAAGGACATCACATGATGGACTTTGGCAATGCAAGGGTATTTTGATCTCAATAATGGTATCTACAATACAAACAAGAAGAAAATTTACACCATACTCAACAAGCTTACCACTGGGGAGGGAGCCAAGGTAGCAGAGCAATGGTACACCTGGATGAAAAACACAACCATCCCAGATGCTGAGAAAACTGTCACAATTCTCATCAAAGACCTGGAGAAGACCATCTTCCCCTTCAACATTAAAGCCAAAGCTTGTCAACAAATTGGAAGACTGAGGCAAACCCCTTTCAAGCTGGAGGATGGAACCTGGGATGATGGATTCCAATGATATATTTCCACGTTTGAGACCCTCACCTTAAGGGCTGAGACCCTAGACACTGCTACCCTGATTGACCACCTTACCACTGGAATGAATAATCAAATCACCACAATGGTCTTGTCCATGTCCCCAGTCCCCAAAACCATAGAGACCTGGATCTCTAAGGCAAAGGACTTCCATACTCAAAAGATACATATCTTAGGCCTCCAAAATGTGAAAGGAATTCCCCTTTACTCTGGCAGTCGGTCCATCAAAGACCCTAATGCCATGGACATTGACATCATTACCCTAAAAAAGTTATCCCCTTTGGAACACACCCACCGCTTCTGGGAAGGATGCTGCTTCTGATGCAGGAAGAAAGGGCACAATGCCCAACAATGTGCTAACTATGCAAATACCCCCCCCCAAAGAAAACTCCAAACCTCAGAATGTCCACAACACTGAAACCATGACCCAGAAAACCAATGTCACAACACCAACCCCACATACCCCCTCTGTCATAGAAACATATGTAAATTCCCTGAAGACCCGAGGGAAATTGGAACAAGAAGTACTTCAAACCCTGAAAATGTGTTTTGAAGAACCAACAGAAGAAGTAGCTGTTACCCTCACTGACTTGGATTTTTGAAACCAGAAGTAATATCAATGTTTACTTCTGTAGATCTTGCCCATGTAATCCCTGCTCTCCCCAATGAAAGGACTCTTCATATCCCAATAAAACTCAGAGCAGGACAAGAAATTGTTGAAACCACTGCACTCATCAACTGTGGGGCTACCAGTAACTTCATTGATATTGGACTGCTCACTTTAGCCAACTTTCCCCTGAAGAAACTCCCACAACCCATAACTGCCCACAATGTAGATGGAACCACCAACACCAAAGGGACCATTCTTTGTAAAGCCAAAACACATCTCCTCTTCCCTGGACATAAAGAAGAGGCCGAACTTATGGTCTTAAGTCTAGGATGATGACAAATAATCTTAGAGATGCCCTGGCTAAAGAAATGGAACCCTAGGATCAACTGGAACTCCCATTCTATCATCATTTCCTGAAAACCTCACACTCTCACTGACCAAGATCTATCTTCCCAATACTACCTCCTTTGTTGGCTTGAATTGGACGAAGACTGAGAAATCACCCTTTGACTAGCCCAAAGATTCCCTGAGGATGTTGAGTCTCTCTGTGAGCACCTCCCTCTGGGATACAGTCATGAATCGATCAATAAAATCTCCTTGGAAACCCAGCTGACCCAAGTGGAAAGCCCCAAGGAAGTAATTATCCCTGAATGGTGCAAGGACTTTGAAGACATTTTCTTGGAGGCCACTCATAACAAACTTCCTCCCCATTGACCTTATGACCACGTTATTGAGCTCAAACCCTCTTTTGTCCCCAAGATCACTAAAGTATAGCCCTTGAATCCAGCTGAAAAAGAAGCTTGTAAAAACTTCATTGAAGAACACCTAAAGACAGGAAGAATCAAACCATCCACATCCCCTCAAGCCTTCCCATTTTTCTTTGTGCCTAAGAAAGATGGCTCTCTCTGTTCTTGCCAGGACTATAGATACCTCAATTCCCATGCTATTCATAACACCTATCCCCTTTCCCTGATCTCTGAACTCATCAACAAGATGAAGGATGCCACCTGGTTCACGAAGTTCAATATTTGATGGAGCTATAATAACATCCAATTATAAGAAGAGGATCAGTGGAAAGTGGTGTTTATCACCCCTCTTGGAATGTTCGAACCCACTGTCATGTTCTTCAGATTTAACAACACACCCCCAACTTTCCAATCTTTCATGAATCATGTCTTCACAAACATGATCTCTGAATGATGGTTGAAGGTCTACATGGATGACATAGGCATACACACTAATGGGGATATCGACCTTCATCACCAGAGGACTTGCAAAGTACTTGTGAGACTAAGAGAACATGGATTGTCCCTGAAACTTTTCAAATGCCTCTTTGACACCAAGTGCATGGAGTTCTTAGGCATGATCATTGGACAAGGAAAGGTCAAGATGGATCCCATAAAACTTGAAGCCATCAAGACATGGAATCCTCCCACTAACGTTAAGGGAGTTCATTCATTCCTAGAATTTGTGAATTTCTATTGCAAATTCATCTCTAACTTCTCCAACATAGTTGCCCCACTAAACCTTCTGACAAGAAAAAAAGAACCCTAGGCCTGGACCCCTCTTCAGCAACATGCCTTCAAATCCCTCAAGTTGACCTTCTCATCTGCCCCTGTACTCCATATACCAGATGTCTCTCATCCATTCACCCTCATGACCGACACATTTCTCTTAGCAGCTGGGGTAGTCCTCATGTAGCACGACAGTAATGGTGACCTTCACCCCTGTGTTTATTTTTCCAAAACCTTCATCCCAGTGGAACAAAACTATGACATCTATGACAGAGAATTACTTGCAGTCATCCTTGCACTGGACAAGTGGTGACAATACCTCCTTGGAACCCCTCACTCAGTTACCATTCTGACTGACCATAAAAACCTGTCCTACCTCAGAGACCCCCAGAAATTATCCTGATGACAGGCCTGCTGGTCCCTATTCCTCCAGGACTTCTCTATCTTATGGCAAACTACCCTGGGGACTAAAATGGGCCCAGCAGATGCTCTTTCCCAGAAAGATGAGGTAGACATCACTCGTGATAATGCCAATACCCCCATATGCCCTGAATCAGCCATTGTCAATGCCCTTGACCTCACCCTTGCTTGCCACATCCAAAACTCCTCTGCCTCCGACCCCTTAGTTCTAAAGGCCATCGAAAACCTCCACAATGGTGTAGGAGCAAGGAGCTCTCTATGGTTACAAGTCCCTCCTCTCCAATTTTTCATCCACAGGTCCCTAGTCAAGCCCAGTGATGCCCCAAACCCATAGTGTCATGCTCACATAAGTCATGTTGGTCAAGATTCCTTAGTCAAGTATGGCCTGAGCATTTAGGATTCACCTGAGTAAGTCTTCAGTTTGGATATGCATTTTATTCAAGTTAGTGGATGTGTGTGGGCAAGTCTGGCCCAGTGCCAAGCATTTGGAGTAGTTGAGTAGGTCCACCTGAGGGTTGGTAGTTGCCATTGTACAGCCGTGCACACCGATTTGCTCAGGTTCACAATTTTATTTTTGGACTGTTGTATCATGTGTGGCAGGTAGCCAGCATGTTGTTTGGATAGGGGCACAGTTGCCTCAGGTCCTGGACACTGTAGCTACCCTTCTTTTATTCTTTTTCATATTCCTATTCCATACAGTCTCGGGTATGCCCAGACTATAAAAACTATGTATGGACTACCTAATAAAAAAGTTTTCCCCCTTCAGAAGAGACCACCAGTGAGTGTCTGGGGAAGCTCAACAGTAAGTGACCACCATAGGTCTTTCATATATTGTTTTCTATCTTTCTTTGTACCTGGCTGGTACTTTGTCCAGTCCGGAGGCCCCTATTTCCATGCAGTTGCACTTGGAGTCACTTGGACTCATCATATTTTGGTCAGGTTGGGCAGTCTTCACTCGGAAGGCTTAGCTCTCAGTGTTCTTCCTTGTCTAGACCACTTCCATTGAGTAGATCCAGCTGGAACCCTTTGGAACAATCACTCGCCCCTTCTTCTTTCTTTCACCCACTTGCATTAGGCTCTCCCTCAGAGTAGCTGCAAGATATATTTTTGTTGTCTTACAACAGTGACCCATTGTTCCTGTTACAGTCCATCGCCCTCTTTCCTCCTTGTCATCACTACACTGCCTTACGCTGCCTCTGTTGGTCTGTCTCTCCTTGCTGTACACTTACATCACTATGGACATAGCCTCCCTAGTCGTCTCTCTTGTATGATGACTCAGTAACCCCATAGCCACACTTTCCTTATTTATACCATAGTAGCCTGCCCTCGAGCTCCTCTTTAACTTAAGTAGCTACATCTCCATGTATGTAGATTCTCACACTTGTTCTACACTTATACAACGTTTAGCCTGTGTCCTAGATCTGTGGCATTGAATCCCACATTTCTAAGTAAGTTGACTACTAGTCCTCAGTCGTTCCTCCCTCGTCCTAGTTCTCTCCAGACGTAGTGCCTCTTCGTGAGTGCCTCCTGGATACCCTGACCACAGGTTCTGCGTTACGCGTAACAGTTCCCTAGATCCAAATTTGCTAACTGGTCATACACTGACAGTCACCTATATTACAAACAACACATGTACATACCCCCCTCTGAACATGCCATGATCCTATGTACCCTCCATGAATCTGCTACCTCTGGACATGCTGGATGTTACCACACTCAGGTGATAGTAGAGAGGGATTTCTGGTGGCCAGGACTAGCTACCTTTGTCAGGAACTACATTGCCAGATGTGCCACCTGCCAGCAAAACAAGATGAATACCCACCCCACCATCCCAGGCCTAACACCTATTGTTACAGTTACCCATCTTATGGCCCCATTGATCTCGTGTAGCCCAGTTGGTATACTTCTATTCTTAACTCTTACTATGCTGTACGTTCTTGCTTCTATGGACATAGCCTCCTGGTCATCTCTATTGTGATGACTCAGTATTCCCACAGCCCATACTTTCTTATTTATACTTTCCTAGCCTGCCCTCGACTACATTGTTTCACTATATATACTTGACCCTCCATGTATATAGTTTCTTATGCTTGTTCTGTGCAATTGTACACTTAACCTTGTGTCCTTGAACTAAGGCCTATTCCCTTAGTCCTAAGTATTGTCTCCTCTAGTCTTTGAGTCCCTAGATGCTTGTGCCTCTTTGTGAGTGCCTCCTAGAGTGATTAACCAACAGGTTTCGCATACTGTGTAACAATGACCCCTATCCCAGTGGCTGAAATCACTACAAACATCCTTGGAATACCTCAAGTACCTAAAGGATGAAGTTGAGAAGGCCAGGAACAAGTTGAGACAGTCAAGAATTGAGCACAAGATGGATAGCAAAGCCAGTGTAAGCCTCACAACTGGAGTGAGTGGCCCGGAGAGCAAAGGTGTGGCCACAGAAGCCCACTGCACAGCCACCATGCAGACCCAGGAACCCCAGCCACATGTTGAGTGAGCCAAGGAAGATACTGTCAAGTTGACAGCAGGTGAAATGGGTGAGGAGATGGCTGAGATGTCAGATGGAGTGGGTGAGGAGCAGGAGTGATGAATCCAGGCAATGGAGTCCCAGACAACACTGTGTGCACCACCAACCTGACGGAGAGCCAGATGTATGGCAACAATGGTGTCAACCATGTGAGGACACCCAGAAGGACCTGTGATGATGATGATGAGAGCATGAGCACATGGAGTGCATTGTGCAGTGACTGAGACAGACCAGATAGTGCAGAGGAAAGTGCATGAGTACCAGAGACCACTGGTGCACCATTGGATCAAGGGCACAGCAACAGCAACCAACCCGACAAGCTGGAACAACCACCAGGACCATTGGAAGACCCTGCAGATGCATTGAGTGATGATGGACATCATCCTGGTGCACCCACAGAGCTGCCCAACATGTTGGAGGGCAGGTGAGAGGGGCAGGGTGAGCCAAGGACTGAGGGAGTTGAGCCAGGAGCATCCAGGAAGGGTGCAGAGGCACCGGGCAACAGCAGCAATGACACACGTCGGCCCAAGAAGCCTGCAGACTCTCTGGATGCAGCAGTGGACCCAAGGAATCAAAATGGATGTATCATGCATGGAAGCACCAAGGTGGCAGTCAACAGAGAGGTCCAGGGAGAGTGCCAGGAGGTGCCAAGTGAGATGGTGGATGACAAGGTGTGTTGGAACATGCCAAACAATGGAATGAGGGGGAGTATGAGGGTGCAAGGATGATCAGCGGCAATAGCTGAGGAAGACGATCAGCGCACTTTACAGGTCGATGAAGACATACCTGAGCAACCCCCAGACCCTCCACCACCACCTATAGACCCTGCAGAACAACCTGCACATGAAAACAAGCCCCCGAGCATTGAGCTTGAGGGGGAGCAGGGGATAATAGCGAGCTTTGATGCTGCTCATGTCCATATTGAAACAGTCACATCTGGACCTCAAAGCTGTGATGAGGACACTAGGACAAGGCCAAAAGAGCTGTCAAATGTGTCAGAACAGGTCCCAGAAGGCTCGGAGTGAAGGGTGGAAGAGTACCCACCTAGGAGGGCCCGAGGCGAGCCAGACAAACCAGGCAGTGAAACAACTGCACCAGGTGACTCCCATAGAACCAAGGGATGCCCTAGGGATGAGCCAGGCGAAGGTGAAGGTAAAATGAATGTGCCAAGTCGAAATACCAGGCCAAGAGGCCTACTGGGTGAGTGAATCAAGTTGAACAATGCCAAAAGTGACTGGGAGTGCCAAAATGCTTGCATAACCCTCGGATACATCGGGGAAGGCTGCCACAATAGTTGGGTGCAAAGCAGTGGCGATATGGACCCTCGAAGTCGAAATAGAGGGCCAGGAGGAGACCTGGACCTACCAGAGGCAAATGGAGCTGATGAATGCAATTCAAACTGCCAAAACATTGGCAAATGGGTTGAATATGATGGGAATGAAGGTTGGATGGATGGCACAATGAGTGACACACACCACGACTTGAAATGAGTTGAAACAAAGTTGCTAGCTGGGTGACACAGTCAGCACTAGCAATACATGTGACACACAATAGCAGACATACCTGTGCCATCCAAACCACCACCTATTGACCATAGACCACCTACCAACCACCCAAACCTGCCGCATCATCAAGGAAGATTGAAATCAACATCTAAAAGTGTCAGTATCCAGAAATGGACCTACCAAGTCCTAGGATCACATCAAGGCCTAATCAGGTGAATCAGATGTGACAGATATATTGTATATTGACCACAGATGGTGTATAGGCAATCCCAGGATGCAATACTTGAAGACGAAGTTGCTACAGTCAATTGAAAATGGCTACACATACTGAAGAGCAAGATTGCCATGCTGTGAGCTGTGACTTCCATATATGGACATTGCCCAGATGCAGTACCATGGTCAAACTGTGCACATATTGTTACTACATGGTTTTATCCATTTTAATTGGTAACTTTTCATAGGTACCATTATTCTTTCATCATCTTTTCATCCAGTACAAACATTTCAGCTAACAGCTTAGCCTCTCATGTTTGAGGGGGAGTATTGGAATTACTTTGATTACCTATGTTTTTCTGGTTACCTAAGCAGTACTTACATCACACCATAGTTTACCTTAGTTCCTTAGTGACTACAGAGTATTCAACACAAAGTCCATCCATACAGGTCCAGGTTTTTTATTCCACATAATTCCACCTGCAAACATTGACTGGAATTTTTGAGACTTATAATATTTTTACCTTAGTGATCGGTGACTTCACATGACATTACCAGATCATTTATTTGACATCACTTAGCCTGCCAACCCTTGTGGCAGTTTACTTTTTTTCATACTTTACCATTTTCAGTCTAGGGTGTGCCCTGACTATAAAACTTGTCCATCAGACTTTAAAAAAAAAGTTTTCTACTCTCCCTCAGTATCTGTGTCTGGGGGAGTGATTCAGGTGACCATGGAGGTCTTTCTCTTTTGTTTTCCTTTTTCCTACATATTTCAGATCTCTCAGAGGTTGGGATGCTGCCATTTGTGGTTGCTGGTGACCTGGAAGCATTTGGGTCATTCACATTTGCCTGCTAGATGATACTAGAGGCAGCCACAACAGTTTGTGGGCACTTTCTTCTTCTATTCCTGGATTTACTCCAGTCAGAAATACTCTACTTTTTACAAGGTAGTTATTATGCTTGGACTGGGTGGGTATGAGTGTAGACTCAAGCTGCGAGGTTCGACTACTAGTCTAGGAGACGAGTAGCATAGAGACTAGGTTGTGAAGCGTAGTGACTGCTTGGAAGAGGTCCTAGTGAGTAGTCAAACCAATGGAGGTTGGATTGAGTAGAACTAGCTTAAAGATACGTAGTACATGGAGAACCCTATTTATAGGGTACAGAATAGTGCACAGACCATGTCTGTGTATGGTACATCGACATAGAAGGAAAGCCAAGAACAAGTGTAATGAAGCAAAAAGAAGAGAACAAAGAGATACCGATATGAAAATAGACATGATGACTTAGATCATAAAGGAATCGTAACAGTAGTCTGGAATTTCTGTATTACCTTTCCCTTTCATACTGAGCTCTGATTGAGCAACACCTTCCATTCCAATCGAGTTGAGACCCCTTGGGTGATGTCTCACCCCCTTTTTTCTTTTTCCTTGTCTCTGATTTCCTCTTGGAGCCAGATCACAAGATATTTGTTTCTTACACCAGTCTGGAGCTTCAGTTTTTGTGCATCACTACACAGAGTCACTCAGACTCATTTCTTTTCACTTAGGTCAGGTGGTTTCCACTTAAAAGACCTAGTCCTAAGCCAGCTCCCTTGTTAGATAACCCCCTCTATTCAGAACCAGCTGGAAACCTTTGGGATGATAACTCACCACTTCTTCCTTTTTTTCTGCTTGCATTAGGCTCTCCTTTGGAGTAGCTGCAAGATATTTTTGTTGTCTTACAATGGATCCTGCTAAGGGATGTCTTATATGTGCCAAGCATGCATGTAACACTTGTATTGATTAGTTGCCTTGCAGATGCCAGTTATGAAGCAGTTTTCAAAAAGGAATCTTGTCAGATCCTTGATGCTCAAGGTCAACTCCTAGGATGTGTCTCAGTCTCAAATGGGTTATATAGGACACAAAACACCTATAATGCAGCTGCAAAAGATGACAAACAAGTCTCAATGGAAGAGCTCCATGCTCAATTGTCTCATTTTAGTATTGTGACTATTAGAGACATGTTAGCCAAGGAAATGGTAACCAGGATAGCATTGGACCCAGCTCAGACAACAATGGAACAATGGATATTCTATGAACATGGCAAACCCATTAGAAAGTCTATTAGCAATACCCACAAACCCACACACACTGAAACCTTGGGCAATAAAGTACATACCAATGTATGGGGACCATTGACTGTCTGAATGCCAGGCAAGTGAAGCTACTACTGCTCATTCACCAATGATCACACTTGCTATACTCAAGTTAACCTCATGTTTGTGAAATCAGACATGTTCATGACCTACCAGGAGTTTGCATTGTGGTTAAAAACACAACACAGGATGATGATAAAAAGACTTCACTCTGATTATGGAGGGGAGTATCTGTCAGATGAGTTCAACTACTACCTGCAGTAGAACAGGACAGAGCAAAAGTTCATCATGCATGATACACCTGAACACAACAGTGTTGCTGAATGATGGAATAGAATGCTTATTAAATGAGTACACATGGTCTTACACACAAGTGGACTGCCAAAAATGCTATGGGGCAAAGCTCTTTTCTATGTCATCTGGATTAAAAACAGGACAGCAATGAGGGCACTAGATGGGAAAATGTCATATGAGATGATAGAAATCAAATCATGACAACTTACCAGTCTGGGGTGTCAAGTCCTGGGTTCTTGAGAGATCCAGATCAAAGCTTGATGACCAGGCTAAAGAGGGCCAATGGGTAGGGTTTGACACAGATTTGATGGCTCATTGAATCTACTTACATAATTATACTGTGGTTGTCATTGAATGCAACATTACTTTCCAGCAAGATGGAAAGACTGTTTTGATTTGAGTTGAGGACAATACTTTTAGTAACAATTCACCCAGCACAAAATACACAAATACACCTAAATTTCCCAATGTCCTATAGTCTATCAACCAGAAAACCCCAAATCATCTTGGTTCTAACTTTAAAGGAGACTTATCTGCACCACAATGATTGACCCAACAGCATATCAAATTGCCTTTTATCTGGATGTTAAGGGATGGTGTTGGGACTGTTGATGGATGAAAGGAGGGAGTGCTACCTTGAGGAATCCAGGCTGTTGAGGAAGAAAAGCATGAGAAAATTAATGCTGCATTAGTGTGGGAGCTTGATGACACAGAAGCTATGTACACAATGCTCACTGGTACTGCCAAAACTGAAGGGCTTAAACCAACAACAATAGATGAAGC
>JBBPTY010001252.1:0-10529 GCA_038094335.1 Tylopilus aff. striatulus | reverse complement strand
CTTGCTTTGACCCTGCCGTCAAACCCGGTCAGTAAGGACTCCGAATAGGTCAGACAGGCCATCCATACTCCCACGGGCCCCATCGACCTAACGTACAGGAATATTCACATTTCAACTTGCGTAGCCACGATATTCTCTCTCCTGCGTCACCTTGCCACCCTGCTGACGTGTGGCTCAGAGGGTGGGCTAGCAAAGAAGGCCATCGCCATCACCGGTGCCATCATCAGGTCAAGGTCTTGGTTTTTGATCAAAATCAGTCGCTCACATTTCCTAGAAGAGGTCGAGGGGTAGTGTTCCCGCTCTCCACACTGAACGAGTCTTAGTACTTTTTCAGTGGACCGAGCGTATCCCCCGTCTGGCATATCGCGCTGCCTTGTCCGCCTTCAATTCCCGTGCAGCCGATCGCGATAGATAGATCGACCTCCTCGAGCTTGTCTTCCTCTCGTGAAGTTACCGCGTGTTTCCCGCACGTTTCAAGGGTGGCAAGAAATTTTGCGGAGGCAGGTAGCTGCATGAAGTGATTGATAACTGGTCTTTGATTTACTCATAGATTCCTAGCGAATGGGTTGTTGTTCCCAATTGGCCACTGCCTCCCCGAGTTTCCCCTCAAGTAACTCGAGAAAAATCGAAGGAGTGCAGTGGGAGTTCTCGGATGACACCATGCGGGCCTGGACCAAGGTTCTACAAATCCTGATGAAGAGCTGCACGGTCAGATCGTGGCTGTCGGGTCGGCCAACTTGCAGAACAAGCCGGAAGAGAGTGCAAGTGCAACGAGAAATCTCAGTGAATTCAGACTTGACGCAGCCGTGGATGATCTTCTAACGACGACAAGCACTTGGGTTGGGATAGCTTCTATGACAGATGAGAATGGTGAGCTTGTGCTATGTTCTCCAGATGATTACAGATTATGAATTATTATGGAACTGAATCGACACCAAAGTCAGGGTGCGGCGAAGGAAATAAGACGTGGCAGATACGAAATGTCCCTCAGCCCGTGCGTTCGATTTTAGTCATTTCTTCTCCTAACGGATAAGAAGCGTCAATCACGTGCATTGTAGGTCGAGGGTGCTGGAAGCGTAGTTAACCTTGCTAGTAAAGAGTACTACCGGTGTTGTAGCTGGGTCGACTGAAATCTAGGCGTACACTTCCAACTCCTAGGTGCGCATGGACTTATACTTTCTGGGAACTCCCAAACGTGAGTGTAAACATTTCCGTTCAGGAGTGACTGGAAGCGAGGTTGTGGAAGAAGCGGTGGGACACTTCAGCGAGCGAGATCCAGTATTTAGGACAAGGCTCAACAGACAGTTCCGAGGAGTGGGTATTGACAAAAGAGACACGTCTCGTGTGTCAAAGTGCCAGGCAACCATTTATCGCAGGAGTAAATGTATTCCATTTCAATACATTTCGATGTCTGAAATCGAACTACTAACTACTCAGAAATTGTCGCCAGTGAGTGAACGGGTGAATCTCCTATTGTTGCAGCGATCCAGACCTTGTCTTACTGTCTGGCCCCTTCAGCGACGGGATGTGAAGGCCATCAGTCTCGGACTCCTGGTGAGTCAATTGATCCTGTGCATTCGCGGTAATATGACGAATCCGAAGCGCCTTTCTAGAACTGCTAGCCGAAACTTTGCGTGCCATACCACCGTCCATACAGATAAGAGTTAGGCGTCAACGATATCATGACCACGGCTTGCATAGCCGGTGCTACAAAACCCTTTACGCCTTCCCTAAGGACTCGATTCGGAACCATTACATGCCAAGGAATATGCGATTCGAAGTCTGCATGCAGTGAGGTTCCATTCATGTGAGGAAATTGACGCTTTCTTTGTCGTGGCGGCGGCTGCCCCGAAGCCCCGTTATATCCGTTCAGGACCCGGTGGGCATGAGATGGGATGTCGCAGCATTCCCTGTATTTCCTATTACATGGTTTTAGCAATCATCGAGGTAGGGCTCCACAATGCACTCGATACTGACCACCAGGCGTCACTCTATGGACCACTAGTAAAAAGACTGGCATAAGTATGCATTGAATATAATGTACACCTATACTTATTTTCCTAGCCAACGGTAAACTTTTCTAATTCGGTGGCAAGGACACATTTGCCTGAAATAACAATACTCACAGGAGATAGCAACGTTTCGGAGTTTCCGCGTCCGTACAGTCCGCCAGTGGAAGAAGTCACGATAAAGCTGACCCGACGGCCACTGGGACGAGTATGACAGAGGCATCGTTTACTATTACATTAAGCACCAACGTGTTGTGCTCCCCCCGCTCTCTGCTCATTCAACTGTGTTGTCATGGCTCATGCATCATGCATCATGGGTGGACCAAGTGTTGCGAGGGAATATTCTTCCCCTTTTGGTGGTTTTTTTCTCACCTTCCCTTTGCGAACCGCCGCGAACCCCACAGTCGACCTTTGCGTAAAATCCCTGCACTGTCGGCAGCCTGATTGCAGAATGACCATGAAGACTCACACCTTTGTCACTCTCTGGTTCATCTTGTCTGCACCTGTCATTCTTTGGGATGCGTCGTATTGTTTGATGAGGTGTGTCTGCATTTGGTCCTTTTGGCAACGGCTTCATAGATTCGTTAAACTCATCGATGATCAGACCTCGCTCAATGGTCGGTGGCGATCTGCACTGGATCTGGGAACCATATGGGATATATCAAGAAGTAGATCATGTGAGCCATTCATCATCCACAGCGACACCGTGTCGTGTCAGCCCTGCAATTCAATACTTGTGTACTTACAAGTTGCCTGTTACGGGACAGGTGTATGGATTGAAAGCCCTTCTAGAGAACAATGGGTTCACCAATGCCCAATGTGAGCTTCAGGTGTTTGATAGTATCCTTTGCAACCCACCCCATTTGCATAGCCTTTCTTAATTTGGTGGAGACCGCATTGAACCTCGTCTACGTATACCTGGCACATGTATCCGGCTGGTCCGGCGCGCCGCTGGTCGGGTTCGCTGCAGCGACCATGACACTTTCCAAGACGGTCCTTTATTTGATGCAGGAAGTCTACTGCGGCGGGTGTGCAGTAGGGCATAACCCGTTACGCACTTTATTGCTCTACTACCTGTTACCCAATGGGTGCGTATGTGTAGTCTCAAGGTTTTCATTGCTGATGTTGGCTTACCCTTTTGTTTTCGATCGGTCATCACAATGGGCGTCCCTCGGATAGCCTTTGGATTATATTTCCGAGCTTGATTGTTTGGCGTCTGGGTGCCGATATCATCGGTTCTCTTTCCATGGCCTCGCAGTGCGCCCGCAAGATTAATTCTGAAAAGACAGAGTAAAGCCCCATGGCGATTGTCCTTGATGTGTCAATATCGCTTGGAAGTGAAATCGTTTTCCCATAACGCAGCCGCCTTACTTTCATTTATCACATTCCTAAGTTAAAGACCTATACCTATACCTTGTCCTTATGCCCACCTGAAGCAAATGATTCTTGAAGGGAGAGTTACATAAATCGAAAGATCAGAGTGGGGAGTGGTGCTACTGGTAGTATAATTCGGATCGACGATGTGATTGAGTGCCAGTGACAGTGCCCTCAGACATTCTATGAAGGATGCGTCATCACCACGTACTCCTTGTTCTGTAATCTGCACTATCCTTATCTTTCTTTCAATCCGTCATCATGAATGCCACGTTTCCAACTGTGTCCATCGACGTCGTGGGTACCTTCAGTTCCGAGTCAAGTTCGTAAACCATGTCCCTGACGATTCGATCGTGCGATGTTATCGTCAGATCCTTGAACGACAGACAGCCAAGGAAGTCCTTCATGCAATCCTTCATTCTATCCTCTTCCATCGCCTCTTTGGCACAGTCAAGCCTCAGACGTTCGACGTTCTCGACGTAACTATGGTCAGCCTCATTTGCCATGTCCTTGACTCCCTTGTTTCCTCTACGTCCGCGTGATTACTGACGTCGACACTTGCCTTCTCGATCTCCATCACGCACGTACATACCATGGCGATAACATAGCCCGGCGTTGCAGATCCCGAGATGGAACAACTCGTTGACGAGAAAGTGGACACGTTTTGGAAAGGGATCGAGAGTGGGTCGAACAAACGCGGGCAGGTACGGTCTCACGTATTGTGATGCCTTTTACAGGTCCTATAGTCTGATTGGCGATTTCTTTGTACAGATTCTAGTCACTTTCTCGGAAAAGAAACCCAAAAAGTCGTGGTTCTACGTTGGTGAAGAGGACGTGCCATGGGAACAGTGGTCAGTCGCATCCATCTTCGCTCGGTCTTGACTTCTTAACCATGCCATTCATTCTTATACAATAGGGTGGTCAATGCAGAACTAAGACAGCCAAAAACAGAGCGAGGTACACTCATATATCCTCGTTCTATATTATTCGTACTTACCCCGTGTACTTGGACCAACACTACCCACTTTTCCTTAGACCGTCATGAATTTAGCACTACACTCGCCAACACCCTCACAAAGGCTCTCCAGGTCATGCTCACCCATACTTCGTCTGAAAAGGGTCGTACGGCCGTTCCGCTCATCACAAATGCCACTGGTATTTCCCCGTTTCCCATTCGTATCACGGTCAAAGTGGACGGTATCGAGATTGGGTGACGATTGTGCGTCCATGCATTGTCCACCTTATTTCACACCGTCGAATGGGTATCGCCACTAAATACAGCGAAAGATTTAGTACTGGCATTATAAACATCGTCGTTCTACAAGTCCGCTGCTTACGCCCATATCTGCTCACGCATCTCGCGGAACACAGGTGTCCACCGACAATGAATGCAAATTATTATAGCTACATGCATAATGATAACCATTACTCTAGCGATTCTGAGGTAGTGGATTGGGGTGTCACATGTCAAGTCTGACCCCTCGTTTGCACACCTTTTCCTATCAGATGATCACCAGAGCCGCGCGCGATGGGTTGCCAAGTCGTCTATAGCTGCCCGGTACACCGCATTAAATTCTTCCTGTTTACGAACCCGGTTTTCTTTACCACTCCGCTTAAAGAGCTCTGCAAGTTATTCTCGATGAATTATGCCATGCTCGACTCATCAAAGATACGTACCGAGGAAGCGCTCGCCAACCCACAATCGTAATGGTGCATTCCCAACGCTATCTCTGGCTTTCATATCGTTAGTGGACGATACAGCCCCTCCTTCCCCCTCCGTCTTTGGATTGGCACCCATGCCTGCCCCAAGCGTTTCACATACTGCAAAGACCTCCATTGCATGCGCCGGAGAAGTATAAATATATTGGGCGCCGACAACGGCCAATACCAATGCGCGCAGGTAGTTATCCGCTGCGGCGCTGAGTAGCTCAAGTGCGTGCTTCAAGAGCGATTTGGAACGGATGATGTGCGAATGCACCAGAGCGGATGAGATGAGATCCCCAAGAGCAGGAAGCGGCGCAGAAGCACCGGAAGAACACCGCGCAAGCGCATCTTTAACCAGGGAGGTAGTATAGGCATCAAGTGGAAGGTTCGCTTGTTCAGCGGAGGAACCGGGG
The DNA here is from genome assembly GCA_038094335.1 of Tylopilus aff. striatulus. NCBI lineage: Eukaryota > Fungi > Basidiomycota > Agaricomycetes > Boletales > Boletaceae > Tylopilus > Tylopilus aff. striatulus. The sequence goes on along the minus strand of JBBPTY010001252.1, from coordinate 5,029 downwards.
GAGTGGGGTGGTGATTGGCCAGCTGCAAGACCGATTTGGAGAAGGGCTTCGCCAACACGGGCTGCTGCCGCTATGAATCCCCCTCCGAGTGGTGGCCTTGCCCCAACAGCTTCCGCGCCATCAAGTTGGGCAGCGACACGATACGAAATTCCAGCTTGCTTCGTATCGCCCAGAGCGTGTGCAAGATGCGCATGCAGAAGCGTTATGCGAGCAGCATAAGCAGTAAACAAGTCATATGTGCGAGTATGGGAAATCAGTGTGGCGAGATGCTAACGAGAGTGTCGAGGGAGTGCATAACTAGTAGTTACTAGTCAAACTTACGTTCTCTGCAGCTTCAAAGTTACTCCTTTGGATTGATATCTAGAGAGGGGGAGGGGATGGGGGGTCTTAGATCAAAAGAATATTATTCGTCGCCATCACCAAACCCACCGTAACAAGCTCGCATAGCAAGTCTGCTTCGATTCTGAGTGCGTGTTGCTCGATGGTAGTCACATCACCGCAAGATGCCCACAGCGGAACTGGACGATCCCAAACTTAAGTCACCCTGAGTTCGAAAAGGAAATTAGCCTCACCATTGATCCTGGCTAGGCCATCTCTGCCCAGACGACGTTGCCTACACTCGGCTACGCCGCATTCTGCAAACACCTTTTTCTTAGGTTTGCGAGACACGGGGTCCCGCTTCGCGACAGCAGATATAAGGAAGGTGACAAGAAACAGTATGTGTGGATGCGTCGTTTGCAAGAAGATGGAATCTTGACCTGGAAGAGAAATCTAAGGATGCAGTTTGTAAGGGGTATTTAATGATGAAGGAGACGAGGCATACTTCCACTAGCCCATCTGATTTGATGCCACCTATTAGCGCACCACTATCCATGAGAGTATGTAAAGCGGCTAGTCGAGCATCGGAAGCGCGTGCATGACCACCGTGTGTATGGAAAGTAGCGCCTAAAACAAGCAAATGCGCGGTGAGTGCAAGGGTAAGGCTATCCGTGGCCTTTGGTCTGGGAATGGACATTCGTTCTTGCCCAGGAGGAGTATGAGCTGGAGGGCTAGTACTTGACTGGGACCGGGACTGAGATGGTGCATTGTCATGAAGGTCCTGTGAGTAAGATCTCATCAACGCCTCTGCAGTGTTTTGCTTTGCTTTTTCCCCTTCCTGTCCATCCGTTAGTTTCTCGTCCCATGAAAGAAAGAGTAATTGCATATTCATCTCTGCAACCGAAAGTGCATCGCCGACCAAATCCCACAGGCCTGCGAAAACCAGAACCCTAACTCGCAAAACAGACGCCAAATCTTCGATGGCTGAATGGCCATGCTGAGAAGCGAGACTCGACAGTACTGTAATGGCCGAAAGTGCAGCTTGCAATTCGGGAGCTGGGGAAGCAGTGGGATTTAGTGGATCGTGCGAAGGGGCTCGCGTTGATGTGAGATGTGAGATCAGGGCCAAATGGGCAGTATACACGATAGAAGGGGGATCAGAGGGCATAAATGATGCTATAAGTCTTCGTAGCAGCGCACGGGCAAATTTCGTGTTGTTGCTTTGGAACGCGAACTGAGCATTGAGGAGTGACAGGTGGTGACGGAGCGGGCGAAGGGAGGGATGCTAAGAAAAACTCGTCAAAGGGCTTGTCAAGACCTGGATATATGCGCAGATTTCGCACCTTCTGTGCTATGAGGAACTATAGAAAAGCAGCGTCTCAGTTGTGTATAGAAGAACAAACGAGACACCACCTACCCCCTTTCCGATTGCTTTCTCAACCTCGCAGCGAATGAGCGTAGTGAACTATCGTGGAAGAAAAACTTACTTCTTCTTCTATTCCTTTTGCCCAGCTATGCTCACCACTAGCAGAGAAACCGCTGTTGATGATTCTGAGTCCAACCTCTGCCACACCGGTCCAAGCACGACATTCAACATCGGGGGTGATTGCTTTGAGTTCAAGACACGTTTTGAACGCCCTTAGTGATAAGAAAAGTGACAATGGATACTGCTCATGACTGGGTGGAAGAGCCAGGAACCCCGGAAGGGCGAGAAGATGCACGGGCGGAGGCAAGGGCCGTAATGTTGACGTAGGTGGTAGCAGCAGCGATGTAGGAGTAGGGAGTAAGGAGAATTCCGCGCCGTCTGCGTTATGGTCCGTGTACTGCCGTTCTCGAGAGCGAGAATAGACGTTCATCACGAACGATCGGGCAAGAGGTGGAACGGCGTGACATGGAATTACGCCTGTCACGCGTAGATGGGTGTGTGACGGATCGCGTCAGACACGTGTCACCGATCTTAATTAGTAAATCTGGCCACCTTGTCACTAGGTATTTGGCCTTGTGAGCAGCTCACAAGGTAGTGTACCCTCGAACACAATTAGAGCTTGAAGGCATTCAAACAGTCGGCTCCAAGTTGTTAGATTACCTTCAATCACCACCAAGTGAAGAACATTGATAACGCAAAGACGCGAAGCGATCTTGGCATTGATAGTTTACCTCACGACTACACAAAGGTTGTCGGGACAACCTCACCAGCTAATAGTGGTTGTGTTTCGCACGCAAGCTCCCAGCATGGCTGTCGAAAAAGGAATCCAGCAGTAAACTATTGGTAAATGATCTAACGATGCTAGCAGGTTCCGAGCGAACTCGCGATGCAGACAAAATAAATTATCAGTACAGGAAGGATCTAGGGTAATCAGGTCGAGTACAGACTGTCCGAAGGAAGCATCCTGACACAAGTACAACATATAGTTAGTCGATAAATCGTCAGTGCGGTATGATAGGCTGGACACCAGAACGAATCACAGAGGTCGGTTTTGTTCCAGCGCATCCAAGGCTGCATGCGTCCGTAGAAGCAGGGCATTCTATATCGTCATGTCAGAGAGACAGGGAAGTAGACATTGTTATCATCCCAACTAAGATTACGTACCTCGAGACTGTATTTCCCTTTTCGTCCCGAAGCGTTGACCTCGAGTGGTTTTCCGCTGAGTACTAGGTCAAACTGAATTCTGGCACCCTCTTTATCACCAGAACGTGCCAGAAGTCGTCCGTACTCGAAATCTGCTCACGCATTTAGTTCGACGGAACATGGGTGGATGAAAGAACATACGGCAATAATAAATAATATAATGGTCTAGCTCTATCTTGGACCCATTTTCAAACACCTGCTTGAACGCAGTCTCGGCCCGGTGTCGAGCTTCCTCTGCAGGAATGGACACCTTTTCGTTTACATCTAGTTCTGCGTCTGGGTCCTAAGATAGAGGGCATGAGTTTCACGACGTGCGGCATGACTGCATGGCGCTCAAATAGAGTGGTAATGAAAATGTGGACATACTGGATAAGCCACGAAGCGCCAGCAAACACCCTCTAAGAATCGCACCAAGCACAGATCATCCCAGTATCCTTCCCTCCCCCCCGTCTTGTTGCTTACCTTTCCATCATTCTTACCCACCGTGGCAGTTATTGCTCCATTCAAATTTGCGTCTCCATTGACATTTTTGTTCACTGGCACACCCAATTCTTCGAGTGCCTCGTTAACGTGGGGGATCATATGCTCGAATACGATCTGGCGGGGAGCATGGGCGATGGCGGCAAATATATAAGCGAGCTCGAGTGCCGGCAAGATGAGCCTGTTCTTTTGAGCCAGATACTTGCGTGCCTTGCGAGCGGCGAATTTCTGGTGGCAAGTGCAGTCAATATATGGATGTCGGACGATGAGCACAACCTACCTCAAGGGGGATGCTCTTCCCGGCAATGCGTTGCCTAAGTCCTGATACTTTTTCCATCAGCCTTGCGGCGGCACTGTGGTCACCAGTTGTGGCGAGACAAGCCCCTTCTCCATAAGCGTAAGTTGCTTTGGACCACTGTTCGCAGGATGAGTGCAGAGGCATCCAGGCGACGATTTAAACTTGCCGTAGCCTCGCCACGGAGGCGCTCCCACCAATCTTTGCTAGCATTGATGTTCCATAAAGCTAGATTAGCAATCGCACTTTCCCACCAGCTGATATGGTGCATGTTACGGTATTGAGCCTGTGCTTGGGCAGCCCGAGAGTAATATTCGAGAGCCCGCTGAGGTTGCGACCGCGCAATAGCAAGGCGACCAGCGCCAAAGAGAAAAAATACCCCTGTAACCCAGTCAGGCATTGTCCATGGGCGATCGAAAGATCAGGCATACCGTTGGGGTACCTCTCTAGGTTCCATTCCACGATTTTCTGAGCCATCATCACATCAACACCTTCAAAGGTATATGATGATAGCACAAGGTGGAAGATAAGTAAGGTCATATCACAAATAGCACGACGGACGCCCTCTGACTCTGCAAGAGATATTAGCCACACCGTCGAATACCAGTGCGCTGTGGCAATTGTCCCACCTTGAGAAATTACACTTCTCTCACCCTGGGCGTCCCAACCACCTGCTCGATTCAAAAATCTCAAAGCCTCCTTGCGATCGCCTCGGTAACCAAATAGTTCAACAATGGTCAATAGCCGCCCAGGCATCATGGACAGTACGAGATGGGATAAACCAACACCTAGGTACACGCCTGAACGGAAATGACTGTCGATAGAAGGATCTTCAAGTGAGTGGTCTGGTGTCCCGCTATTCGCGTGCATAGCAGTATACGCAGCGTCAGCTGCTTCAAGGTATCGCCCAAGTTGTCGATATATTGTCATTGTGGTACGCATATTCAGGCTGCAGTCGAAAACACCACGGATTTTTTACCTCAGTCGTTTCCCACGCAGAGCGTGATAACACTTACACCTCCTTGATGAAAGCTAACCAATCTCCGGAGTATACGATACCCAGCAGACTCTGCCGGTAGTTGTATTAACATCTGTGGGTGTATGAGGTGATGCCGTTACCTTTTCATATAAGCTCTCAGCGTATATGAGCTCCGCGTGTCTCTCGACTGGTGACATTTGAGCAATCCATTCTGGACCGGAATTGCTCATCGCGGGAAGGATATAACCGGCAATGCGACCAGCCAAGGATGGCGCAGGTCTCCGGTGAGTGGAGGCAACAGAGTTGCCGTGTCTTATATGATTTATGG
>JBBPTY010001251.1:0-10537 GCA_038094335.1 Tylopilus aff. striatulus | reverse complement strand
AATCACATCGTCGTCGAATTTACACCAACGGTGCCGCACTGTGGCATGTCGACGCTGATCGGTACAACTCACCATGTCCATCTCACGAACCGTGCAGGCTTATCGCTGCTATTGTCTCAGGTTTGTGCATCCGAGTGAGACTGCTGCGCAGCCTCCCACCCAGATTCAAGGTCGACATCCGAGTAAAGCCTGGTTCCCACCAGAGCGAGATATCGGGTGCGTTTCCCCGGTAGCAATAGCGCCTGCTTGTAGCTCATTCTCCAACTAGTGAACAAGCAGCTTAACGACAAGGAACGTGTGGCAGCTGCGCTCGAGAACCCCGCAATTTTGGAAACCGTCGAAAAATGTCTAGAGACTACAGACTCGAGCAACGGGGCATGATGTGCCTGTATTACAAGTCGTTGGTTTCACTGTTTAAAACTACGCCTTCTGTCCGTACGTCTAGGTCGAATTTGCAGTGGTGCACTAAAGCACACGGTCTACACTGAGCAACGACAGAAACGAGCGACATTGTTGATCAGATGTCCTCCTGACAAACTTGAGATGTACAAGTGTCTTGCAGGCTGCTGAAACCCTCCGAGTACGTTACAGCGCTGAGATCAACTGTCGTCATTTCTACGGTCGTCACCTCGGCCCTAACAGGCGTTGTATAGTCATCGTCCTCGGAGTCAGATTCGCTGGAAGAGTCGGCAGTAGCGGGTGTCCTTCTCCGATGTAAAAAGCGGTACGCAAGCGTTGTAATGACGAGCAGGTTGCAAGTGATGATGGAGCAAGCCACCTGAGTAGTCCGTTTAAAACTAGCACCATTCCAGCGGAAATCCCTCGGGACGTGTGTGAAAGCCTCACCTCACAGTCTGTGGCCACTCCGACGAGCGAAATCAGGTGGCGCATTTGACTCACTGCACGAAATATCGACGTCGTCGTGACGATGAGACTGGACGAAAATATTGCAATGATCATTCTTCGCTGCTTCGTTCGAAGATTCATGCCCCACAGTAACCGAACAGGCAACAGGATAAGGATCGCGTCGGAAACACAATCGGCTAAGCATATGACAGTCTTTCAATGGGACGCTTCACATGCGATGACGCCGTACACTCACTGCACAGTTCGTAAATATACATCGCACGGGGTAGCCAACGTGCAGGCATCGTATAAAATGCAGTTTCCCGGAGCCATCGTTGGTCGATGGAATACCACCATAGTTTAACCGTCAAGAATGCCAGCGCTATGAGCGAAAAGAGCGTGGCGAGCCCCATCACCATCCAGCGCACGCGTGGTGTTGGGTGGAGAAGGCGCGCTACTGAGTATAGTAGACTCATCCGGACGGCCCTTTGTAAAAAATGAAGATGCTGAGTAGCAGTGAGCGAAGCAATCGAACGACGTACCATACTACACAAGTCAACACGAGAGAGTAAATCCAAAAGCCGACGACCGAGGCTCTCCAGTCTGGTCGTATGACAGTGACATGCCCAACAGCCTTGCTGTAACAAAATCGAGTACGCACCTCCTTTCAGGTATACCCACTCTGAGGTCAAAAGAAGTATCGAAAGAAGGCATGCTACGCCGGCCCATGCGTCCTCCCACCACAAGCGTCGAATTTGCAGTCGGAACCACAAACGAAATATAGACAGCAAAATGCCAATAGCTTGCGCGACACTGCTGATGACTGAAAATTGGTCAAGGTGCGAAACAAAAACCAACGAACAGGAGGTATCATACCTCTCGCGGTCAGCATTGTTGACTGCGAAAATTGATAATCGACGCCCATCCTGGCCGCATGTGCCCGGCGAGGCTACTCGTTTGAACATTAGATGACGCCCAGATATATAGCTAATAACCCTACGTTGCGTAAGATACCGTCATTCCACGGACATTGACCAAAAATTATGACACCAGACTGGCATGCATGTGGTCCATACAGTTCGAGGAAAAACTGAATAGGGCGAATATTTACCACGATTAGTGATGGCCCTACTGATATGAAGATCCATTGAGAGTCTGAGACTAAATCGTCAGATCGGCTCATAGCTGTCCAGTAGCATTAATCTTACACACCTAGGGACGAGGAAAGCAGTGTAGCAATAATAATATACATGCGGGGAAAAGTATTTGAAGGGTGGTCGAGGGCAGATTACCCGGCGAATAACCTACACTTGAAGCTTTATGCATGAAATCTCTAGTACGGGGGGACGTAGGAATGCTGCGTGGAGAGAGGTGTGGTGTAACTAGCGCATATCGATGCTTGAGTTCGTAGTGGATCAACATCACTCGGGGCTTGCCTCGCACCGTCAGGGTGCAATATCCCCGTATGATGACCGGGGTAAGATGGGGTGGCCCGAGGAATTGGCGTGCGATCATTCATGCTACCCGAAAGCATCCAGTGCATCCAGATCGACGGTAGTGAACTGGAGTCCAGATGTACGTACGCTACGCATGCTGGAAACATTGATGTTTGCAACAACTGGGATGTCGTTATGGTGTAACAGGCAATAAATGACTGTCGTGATAAATAGGGAGTTGCAGACAAAAAGGAAATAGACGACCTGTCGGATACAGTGTGTGAGAACGCTGTGGTTTTATATTTGGAACAAAAAACAGGGATTACACACTTCAGTTTCAGTTATCACATCAATAAAGGCAGTGATAAGCAATCGTTGTCGAAAGTGTGACAGCTTCGTTAAACGCAATGAATGGATAGCAAGGCCGATTAGTGTTCCGTCGGATAAGATTTCCGCTGTCCCCAATTCAGATGCGACGAGAGAACACCCAGGAGGGACCTACTTATCAGTTCAACTATCGCAATCAACCGTGTCTGTTTCTTATCCTGCTGGCTGGGAGCGGTGTACCAGTGGAGTTATCGTCAATGAGAGCTCAAGACGAACAAACCAGCGATAAAAAGCATTGCTCGACGTAGATGTGGAGAGGGCAGTGTGATGTGTGAGACTGACAGCAGAATGCCCATTCTCACGGACCTGCTAGAACGGTGAATTTTAGTTTTCCTAGGGGGAATAGGAAACAACAGACCAGACAACGCTGGGATATATACCCAGAACGAAATCACGGAGTATGGATCAGCTAGATGTGTCAGATGTATGACCCACAGATTAATATGACTAACGCAGATACACACCTAGTTCGGAATATGTCCAAGCAGTGACCACGCAAATGACACTGCCGATCAGTGCGGCAATTGCACATACATCTCCCCGCTTGAACGGTAATCCGTGTATCACGTGGCGACGGGTCATGTTGTAAACTGCAAGAGCTTGAGCGATCGCAGTCAGAGCACTTGTGAAGATTGCATCTGGAGCATAGATACGCTCCGAGACTCACTTTTCAGCTTCCTCGTGAGAGGGGAAACCGCGATCATCGACATCAGGGTAAAGTCATGCTGAAAATGAAGCTGAATGGTCGTGGGGACCCGCACCGTTTGTGCTGGCGTTACGGGGCGGATAGCATGACAACATGCCTCGTTATTTCAATGCTGGCCAGCGCGAATACTATTCTCCAGCGTAAAAGCTGGCCATCCGATATCCAGGAACAGCCATCATGAGAAAATGAAAATACAGTAGTGCCCGCCATGTGGCCAAAACACAACGTGGCGGCCAAATTGAAACCTTGCGGGGCTAGAGGCGCAGGTGAGATTACCTAAGTTTCAACGATTCGGCCGATGTCACGGTGTGGCATCTCGACATGTTGACATCCACAGCCATCTCATTTGACACGACGGCCTTTACTTCGCAGCCAATGTGACAAGGGAACGACGCACGAACATGTTCCGTCGGATGAATGGCTAGGGCTACAGTGATTGTGCGAAGAAAGCAGAGCTACAATATACGTAAGTGCGAGCTCGAAAGATGGCTACATGTTTGGATTGGCTACAAGTCAATATAAATAGATGTCTGCGGGTGAGCTCTGGCGAATGAACCAAAGGAATGAAGGTATGCGAACGAAACGAAGGACGAGAGAAAGAAAGAGCCGTCTAGTCATCGAGCAAGAAATCCCAGTCAATGCCGCGGCGCATTCCCTCGGGTTTCTTGGAACGGCCAAACATGCGTTTCAAGGCCTCCTTGCGGGTGTTTTCGGGTGCACTGGCATGAACGTCCCACATTCGGAATGCCACGGTCCCCATGGTTTCGACCACAACTTCATCGGTTTCCCCCTGGTCGAGAGTATCTTGGTTGATCTGGACGTTCTCGAGAATCCGGTTTACGAAACCAGCGGAGTACGATGCCCGTCCAGAGTGCCAAATATGGCCTTTGAAGTCAGAAGGAAGCCATACAGTGATATCGGACTTGTTGGCGCGAACTTCCAAGAAGAATTTGCATCGAGGCACAGGGCGACACTGCTCGCCCACGATCAGTTCCCTTTTCGGAACAAACGAGTGCGCAATACGCACGACTTTCAATTTCACCGGTGCGGTGGCAGCAGCAACAAACATGTTGAGACGGTGGTCCACCGGTTGTTGCCGTGCGCGATAGTGGGGTATAACAAGAGACATGTCTATGGGCTTCTGGGCCTCCAAGATGAAGTCCCAGTCGCTGGACGGATGATAGTGGATTTTGTGCGTGCCACAGGGAGATACGCGCTGGCAAGATCGTCGTCAGCCAAAGAGGATGCACCAAGGTAGAGGATCTTACCAGCTTGTCGAATGCTTCGCTGGAGGATGTACTCTGCCGATCGCGTCAAACCTTGAACAGCGAACACGCGCACAAGGGTACCTACCTCTGCGGCAGAGCAAATGCTCGCCATGACTCCCTCCAAGGATCGAAAAAAGTAAAGAGGAAGAACGCCAACAGACAGGAACAGGGTGCTGTAGTCTCGGAAACGTGGCGAGGCTGGGTGAAGACGGGGTTATATGCATTTTTATTATAAGCAATCATGGCCGGGAATCAGTCATTCCGCCTTGTGCCCGAAAAGGCAAGTGTTGTCAACCTCCATGTGGTTCCATAAACAAAAGGGAGTTCAATCGGCGATTTGGGCACACGGCAAAACACAAGCGACTTCGTTTGTTCCCGTGCGGAACTAGCGAACACGCCTTTTTGGCCGGTCTTGTTTGATCGTCGTCGCCACCTTGTGCTTTGTGCCTGCGCATTCCACCCAGTTGCATGCCGGTGCCCATGCCAATCTGCTACATACGACTCAAAAGATTGGACGAACAACAGTTATTTATACATACATACAACATCGTTAGGTACGTTACCGCAGGCGAGCCTGCGCCGCACAAAAGAAGACCGCTACACGTTTCCGAAGATCCGACGCACATGGCGACCCACGCGGAGACCCATCCCATTCTCTTCGCCATCATTCTCCGCTAATCTCATCAGCCGTATCTCAATCCTGCCTTCCGCGTGAATACACACTTCGTCGTCGTTTTCATGTGCACAGGAGTCCAGCCTGATCAGTCCGCAACGCATGCGGTCGCGAAAGGCACTGCAGTACCGGGCTCGCACCGTTGAACTGCGCCCGTCGCAGTGCCGGATATTGACGACTCCTCGGAATTGGCACGGGAGCGTCACTTTTGCGTCAGGCTGACGCACGAAAATGTAGAGACGAAAAAAATGTGTCTCAGCGCCAGGGTGTCGATACTACCATGGAGTGTGAACAATTCCCATATCACTACGTCAGATCCGTTCCGGCGGAAACGCAAACGCGGGTATCGCTCACCACAGTGGCACTGATCGGGCCCGATAGGCTTGACAGATAAATCACTGATTTTGCAAAAGGTGGCATGTCACAGGGCAGTGGTGCAAGCAGCATGAGCTTTGCCTTGATACGCTGCCTCGAAGTCGCCGTTTGGAAAATGAACTGGTCACCAAACACAGCATCCTGTCTTCGGGGAAGAAAATGCTCGGTGATGTTCTCATTTTTGTCGCCCTGACACTGCAAGTGAGTGGCTCCACGTGTCATACGCTTCACTATCGTACCTCTGATGCGAGATCTGACCCGACCGAAAACGAACTTAAGTTACTAAGGAGCTTGAGACATGTTACTCAGCAAAATATACGAGACCATCGCGGAAGTAGGGAGTGCTTACTGAAAGTGTGTGTGAGATCCTGCTCATGTTTTTTTGCAAAGGTTTCAAGCTGCTGAGGAGACCATCTGGCCTGAACGCGGGTTATATACCACTCTCGCCACCCGCCAAAGCGTCATGGTCTAACGGGACAAAGGAGTCCTCCACCCGCCCCATTGAAGTGCAATTCAGTCAGTAGGTGGACACTCGCTTATGTGGGGGCGCATTGTGACCCGCCAAGCGGAGTCAAACAGTGCAAGTGGTCCAATAATTTGACGACCACGGCATGCCATCATGGGTGCCAAAGCAAGTAGAGGCAAGGCATTTTCCGATCTCGGCTCTGCGAGTTGGGGCCAATGTATCCAGGGCAGAAAAAATATATTTCACCGGTGTTCAGCTGGCATCAGACATCGCCATATCTGAAGATGAATCTCACCAAAAATCCCCGAGTCAGGCTCCCTACTTGTTGCCGGATGACCGATGGGACTTTCGACCTGATCACTACATGAAACAGGGGCACTATAACATGTGTTCCCGGCGAACGGCTATGAAGTGACCAGCCATCTAAAAATACATGTCTTTTATGCGTCATCTTTGATTGGTTGTGGAACATCGCCTGACACTGAACGAGCCACCGTCCTCTGGCGCGCTTCTTCGGCAAGCCTGCTAAACGCCCCCCTGTGTAAAATCTCGACGGCCAGCTCAACCGCCGAAATCAAACAATTCGGAAGAACTCACCTCATAGGCTAGGGGGTCGTCGACTGCGTATTTGGACTCCTTCTGTCCTTCCTCCCATGTTTTCAGCTCGAGGCGTAAGTCGGGTAAGGTCTTGCGACACGTAGCCTTGTCGAGGTTCGCATTAAACATCATGACCCATCTGCATATATGATCAAGTTCGATGACAGTGCTCTGGCGCAGGAATTACCTTCTGTGTCTAGCAATCCGTGCGTTGCGATCCCCACCCACCGGTAATCCTTGAGAGGATAAAAGGTCTTTTAGGGCCCTATCCTTGAGAACGTCGTACGAGACCTTCGGTAATCGTGGTAGGTCATCCAGGTCACTTTACGTCAGAGCAAAAATTGAGTTCAAGCTTGAGACACGACAAGCAACACTACCCATTGTCCTTATGCTTGCCCTTCTTTGGCTGACCGCCGTCAAATAGTTTCAACCATTCAGTGCGTGTACTCGAGTTGGACGGGTTATTTCCATTGGCAGGTAACTTCTGACCGCAGTCCGGTCCGTCCATATGGGCATTGATTGCTTGATATTCCACAAGAGTGTCACACATGGGGCACTTGACCATGGAGGTAGCTGCGTAGCCATGACCAACGGAGCAGGGATGGAGAAGTGGATAGCCTTACGTTGTAGTCCCTCCTCTCCTGGATCCGATGATGGCTCCACACTTGCTCGTCGCCGGGAAGCATTTTTCCTCGCACTTTTCGCCTGGAGTGGCGATGAGCGCGTGGTTTCACTCGAGCGGACGGCATTTGAAGGTCCTGCTACGCACACAACATCCGAATCCGAGCTCTCGGACACTTCGGCATGCCTGCGTTTCCTCCCGTTCTGGGCAGGCACTCGATATTGACGTGGTGTTTTGTCATTGCTCGGGCTTTGTGCGGGAGTCGCCTTTATCCGTGAAAGACGAAGGACAGTCGGTCTAGGGGCGACATTGAGGAGTGGGTCGCAGAAAGTGAAAGGGTGGAACGCGTACCGCGCTGTTTTCCAAGCCGAGACGATCTCTTCGAGAACTGGGTTTAGTCTGAATTGTGATTCTGTAACGGGTTTCCGACAGCTGGGGCATTCCGATTCTCTCAGGATGTGTTCTCGTATGCACTAGTGATTCCAGCACGTCTCAGTCAAATCACACCGAAAATGCTTCGTCGTCGCGCACCATTGAACAAAAACAGTGGCTACATGCAAGCGACACGGGTGCGTCGAAAAATTCACCACATATTGAGCACCGAGTGCTTGCATCTAGTTGGCGCAATTCAGTTGCGGAGAAGTCAGTGGGGTCTGGTATGCCTTGCGCGAGGAGTACTTGTACACTGTTAGTCGGCATATCAGCGCTAACCACAAAAGGTGTAACTGTTAACAGGAGACAAGACACACGAGGTCATGTGACCTGTGACGAAAATGCGTACAAGACATCACGTCTCCATCAAAGAACACTGTACAGAATGCATAGTACAGTGCCGCGACAAATAATACATGGTACAAAAAGTATTCATACATTTCCCTCAAAGTCATACTGTTCTCGCGCATCCTCTGTTGCAGCAACCCCACGCAGTAGAGGATCCAAGGATGCCAACTCGTCCTTGATGCCGTTCCGTGCCACCGTATCAAGTTCTTTCAACAAAATAGACGTTATTTTCTGTTGGGAATTGATACCTGAGTAGAAAACACAGCCTCTGTCAAACTCACTTTGAACTTTGCATCAACCTTCAGCAAGGTATCGCTCAACCCCGCCGTCCAGCTTGATGGAGGGCTTCCTAGACCAGCCCCATAATTCTGGCCAACCTGAACATTCGCGATGCCCCACAAGCTGTTGTCACTTTCATCCAAAGGTCTGGGTGTCGCATCCTGATTTGAGAACAGGTATGATACCCCTGGGTGCGGAGCCAGTATTCCAAGAGGCCCCATCATATGTTGTCCGGAATTCGGAAACGCGGAGGGACCTAGTATACGGGATATCTTATTGTATACTTCAGAAAGTACGTCAAGAAGAGAGAGTAGTGTCTGGTGATAATCCAAGGGAAAGGGCTGCCCGAAATCAGTTTGGCAAGAATCGTCCATCATCAGGCCGACGCACTATATGGGGTGATACCAGATAGGATGTCTCCGATCCGTCAAAATATGGAGAAGCATAGTCAGCAAAGCCGCCTGCAGCTTGCCGTTTTGCCGCTCTAGGCCGGAATAATCTCTGAAACGTTAATTCAGAAGGGTATGCATAGTCACGGTCGGCTCGTACATATTTTGGCCTATCGGGCTCTTCTTTGGCCTGGTCGTACTCGCTCATAGCGTTGAGCAGACCTCGAAGGTAATCATGCGCTTGGGGGATATCCAACAGATTGGACAGCGACATTGCAAGTGTGGCGAAGCGATTTGTGCTGCGAAAGTCGTTGGATGATAGAAGCTCAAAGATACAGACAAGCGACTGTTGTACTTACCGTTTCTTCATAGCAACGTTGCTGAACACCTTATCAAGTTCGCTGCGAGACATCATGATTGTGTGGAACCAATGACAACGGCTGAGCCTTCAGCTCAGTATACAGGCTCTGCTCGGAAAGAGAACGACACACCCTTCGTGTACGTTGCGCATGTAAGTGAGAGTGACGATGCGTTTTTGTACGAGATCCCGAAGGTATTCGACGGAGGTGCCTTGCGCGATGGATGGTGTCATTGGTGTGCCGTTGGCAACCAACGTGGCTGTCGACGATAGGGAGTCGGATTGCACGGACTGCCCATCCGACTCCCTTCCTGGAGTGACGGTCGCAGTTGGCGTCTGGACCGCTGCAGCATAGGCCACGCCAGTAGCGGACGAGATACTTCCACCTACGGTTGAACTTCCGACTGGAGGCTTGAAAGAGGACAGCAAGTTCTGTGCAGAGCTCTTCCTACGTACCACTGGACGTGCGATATCAGACATTGGCGGGCTCGCGAGGGAAATAGTCACGGGGAAACCAGCCATGTGATAGTGTCGGGTGGGAAGCTGCAAAGACTAGTTTGCGTCCGAATCGGGTCATTCACACCTTGACCAGACCCAACACACAGCCCATTTAGAGCGCGACTTTCATCACTTACTCTGATGGATCCATCCGAGGTCGCAAAGCAATTTACGTCCTTTTATTATTCCACCTTCGACTCCGATCGCTCACAGCTGGTCCCCCTATACGTGCGTCGAGCAAAACGTGACTTGGGATTGATCTAACGACCCTACAGCGCGAGGCCTCGATGCTCACATTCGAGCGAACCCAAGTTTTGGGAGTGAATGACATCATCGAGAAACTCACCGTACCTGTCCAGTTTTTACACTCCTTATTCACGCTAACTCGGATCATGTCACAGTCACTGCCCTTTGCCAAAGTTCGGCACAACGTGTCGACCATCGACGCCCAGCCTTCCGTATCTCCTGGAGCCCTGATTGTCAGCGTGACTGGCTTTTTGATGGTATGAGGTCCGATTTACACATCCGTCACCCTAGCTTACGCGAAATAGGTTGACGATGAGCCCAATCCTCTCAGTTTCAGTCAAGTGTTCCAGCTGGTCAATGAGGGAAATACTTATTATGTGTGCGTGTCTTGTCGCTGGTGTCGCGTGTCAAGACTCTCAACGCGTTTTTTCAGCTTCAACGACATCTTCCGCCTCAACGTTGGTTAAAGCAACGATTTCTATGGCAGCGCGGAGGACATGGACATGGTGAAGGAGAGGATCGCGTGTGTGTACCTTACCTCAAACGATTGTACATTTGCAATTCTAGTGATTCAGCTAAATTCATTCGTGGTCCATGTCTAGTGTTCTCCT
>JBBPTY010001250.1:0-10538 GCA_038094335.1 Tylopilus aff. striatulus | reverse complement strand
CTGGCACGGATGTTTTTTCTGCTCAGGTACTATCACTCAACCAGTGTTGCAAATGTTTTCAGTAATTTCAGAATAATGTCTCAACAACTGACCTTCGTGTTTTCGGCATGATATGGGTGGGTGTAGATTACTCATGGCTACATGCTTGTCATTTCTCGATCCGGTGGTGCGTCCAGCGGCAGCATTTTCCTTCGGGGACCAATGTTGCAAATGCTCGTCACGCGCCAGTCACACACGGCACACTATGAAATTTGAGTTCCGAAAACAGCACCGCTAACGGCAACACGGCATATATGGTAATCTATATTATCAAATCTAATTGGCATGTCATAGGTGAGACGAGAAAGGCTTGTGAGCATCACGAGACAAACTCGAGGAAAGACGATATGAGGGGGATGCCTTTGGTTTTCTATATTCCTGGAGGAATGGAGACTGTAAGGGCAAAAGTCGGTGTGTCAGGGGACTTGGGACAAGCATGGGATGTGGCCGTCGAGTGATCGGTGGAAGCGACAAATCAATGATGGATCGAGGAGCATTTGTAACTTATATGGTCAAACAATGGGTGGAAATGATAAATCAATAATGGATTGAGTAGTGGGTGTCGGCGGCACAGTGACTCGTTCAAGAGTGGCAAACTTAGATCGAGTGCGTTTGGGTGTGGCATAGTGTCAAGTGCTCTTCGATGCAACAACGTCTGCTATCATATCTCTATGCTGAAGTGGAGTTTGACCACGCTGACATCATGATTACCACCTTTGGTGTCAAGGTCACACTCATCCTTCATATTTACGGAACTAGTAGATATATATGCAGCACATGTGGACCTCTTGCGAATGTCATGTACTATCAGGCTCAGAGAGCCGACAAGTGCTCCGAAATGATTCGATTCACTCTCGGATCGATTTTCTCTAGGATCTGGATCGCCTCCGTCTGCAAGAAAGCAAGGAAGGGACCGGCATCAGCAAGACTCGTTCATCAACACTGCAGAGCTAAAGATTAAATACTTACCCACAAATGCCTTGATATCTCTTTCCCTTCCTCACTCAAGACAAAGTCGCTCTCCTCGGCGACCTCACAACCAGAGACATATCGACCATGTCTTTCTCTCTCACCGGGTTCTATCGCAGGGTGCGATAGTGTGCGACTACCCATTTCGGTCGAGCGCGCCAGGAGCGCCTTCCTGACACGCATCATAGTGCCAGACACGAAATCCTTTTCGATCGAGCGTGCAAGTTGCGAATGACACAACCCAGGATTGACCGCCGACACTGAGACTGGCGTCGGGTTCGGCAACCGAGAAGCGAGTTCACGAACGAACATGATTTCCAGTACTGGTGGTTTTTTGGGGGGTGGCGACAAAGGGGTGAGTCGAGGTGGATTCTCATGTGCGCAAGAGAGGTGTCACTCACGTTTTGAAACCGGGTAGCGGTTCATCATGGCCCTATGTGACAGAATCAGTGATAGGTTTTGTACTGGACATCGTGACTTACCCAGTTGTCTTGCAAATTTCCTCGTCATTCAGGTGCTCAAGGATGCTGGAGCCGTCGGCAGGGTGGTCGAGTGTGGCATTGAAATGGACGCTGCTCGTAATGATTACCAGTCTCGAAGCATTGGATGGCGTCGATGATTTGATCAGGTGGGGGAGCATCAAGATGCTAAGTAAAACCGTTGATAGGTAATTCACTTGCAGCCTAAAATAAAACGAAGGATTGGCACGGAGGGGCTATGTGTCAGATGTATATGAAATACGAACGTGGTCTCCCATCCATCTTTTGTCTTTCCGTAATCCTTGGTCGCCACGGCTGCATTGGCAATGAAGGCGTTGATTGGAAGGCCCTCCAACTCGACTCGATCAGCAAACTTGCACACAGTGTCAAAGGAGCTCAGCTCAAGCGGCCAGGCCTCGATGTTTTTCATCACAGACTGTTGTTCAACATCTGTGCCAAATGGGTCAGGATTAAATCGTCTACGACCAGAACCTTGTACCTTGCTTGGCTTGCTTGCACTTGGTCTCATCACGGGCAGTTAACAGGAGTCGCTTGGGTTTGAGGCTTGCGAGACGAATGGCTGCTTCGAAGCCGAGACCAACGTTTGCGCCAGTGATGACTACCGACTTGTCGCTGATATCGGCATTGGGAATAGGGAGTGGTGTCCACTGTTCGCGAACAAAGGAAAGGAAAGAGGATTTGGCCATGACAACTTACTGGAGTCCCTAGTATGGAGCAATACCACAAAACGCCCCGAGCTCATATATACGCGAGATGGTTCCAGCATAGTACACTTGCGTGACCAATCACCGCCATTGATTGCAAGTCATACCTTGGAGGAACGTGAGGCCTTTTACGTGGCGATCAATGCTACTCAATAACGAGTAGATCATTTGCTTATTCATCTGAGGTAGAGGTCCAATCAACACAAATCACGATGACATAATGTTACATAAGGTCGAATACGTTGTGTACCTAGTTTGGTAAACTGGTCAGTGGCATTACTGTCAAGCACAGGCACTAAGTTTTAGGGGTAATGCTAGCCCAATCTTGAATGCAGACTTGTGGAATAAATACGCAACTGCAACCTTTTCTCAGCTGGGTTCATTCTGAGGCAACTCACAATACGGCCTTGACAAATCAATGCTGACAGTGTAAGTTGGCTAAATTCGGCGGTGGTGTGACCAGCTATATTATTAGATCTGCCTCTAAATTGACTAGCGGGTAGATAGTTAGTATTGTATAGTAAAGAGTAAACTTGCATCACACCTCAGCTGTGATGTAACCAGCTGAGGTGAGATGACCAAGTTTGGTACGAATTAGAGGTCATTACATAAGCCAAAAGCGGATGCTACGATAAAAGTCCGGCAAGTATCTGAACTACACAGGATGTAAATGCTCTGAAATGATTCGATTTACTCTCGGATCAACCTTTCCCAAGATATTTATTGTCTCCGTCTTCAAGGAAAAGAGAGAACCAGTGTCAGCAAGACTCGTTCACCGACACCGCAGTCGAAGAGTGAATACGTACCCACAAACGCCGCGATATCTCCTTTCCCTCCTCACTCAAGACAAAGTCGCTCTCCTCAGCGACCTCACAACCAGAGACATATCGACCATGTCTTTCTCTCTCGCCGGGTTCTATCGCAGGGTGCGCTAGGGTGCGACTCCCCATTTCGGTCGAGCGCGCTAGGAGCGCCTTCCTGATCCGCATCATCATGCCCGCCACGAAATCGCTCTCCACAGAGCGCGCGAGTTGAGAATGGCAGAACCCAGGGTTGATCGCCGACACCGAGACTGGCGTTGGGTTCGGCAACCGAGAAGCGAGTTCGCGAACGAACATGATTTCCAGCACTGGTTATTTATTTTGGTAAAAAAAGGTCAACAACACGGTCTTGGTGTGCACAAGTGATTTTTCACTTACGTTTTGAAAGTCCGTAGCGGTTTACCATGGCCCCTGGTCTATATGACTGAGTCAATGATAGCTTTCGCGCTGGACACAGTAACCTACCCAGTCGCCTTACTGCAAACCTCCTCGTCATTCAGGTACTCAAGGATACTGGAGCCGTTGGGAGGGTTTTCGAGCGTGGCCAAAAAGTGGGTGCCGCTCGAAACGATCACTAGCCTCGAAGCGTTGGTCGGTGCCGACGATTTGATCAGGTGAGGGAGCATCAAAATGCTGAGTAAAACAGTTGATAGGTAATTCACTTGCAACCTGAAAGTAGACGAAAACTTAGCACGGAGGGTCTATGTGCTAGACGCATATTCGCTACGAACGTGGTCTCCCATCCGTCTTCCGTCTTGGCGTAATTCCTAGTTGCCACGGCTGCATTGGCAATGAAGGCATTGATTGGGAGCCCCTCCGACTCGATGTCATCAGCAAACCTGCGCACAGAGTCGAACGAGCTCAGGTCAAGTGGCCAGGCTACGATGTTGCCCATTCCAGAACGTTGTTCTATATCTGTAGCCAAGGCTATGAGTAACCCCTGAATCCACGACCAGAACCTCATACCTTGTTTTGCTTGCTTGCACTTGGATTCGTCACGTGCGGTTAAAGCCAGTCGCTTGGGTTTGAGATTTGCGAGACGAACGGCTGCTTCAAAGCCGAGACCAACGTTTGCGCCAGTGATGACCACCGACTTGTCGCTGATATCGGCATTGGGAATAGGGAGTGGCGTCCACTGTTCGCGAACAAAGGAAAGAAAAGAGTACTTGGCCATGGCAACTGGAGATCCCGGTATGGAACAACACCATAATATATAAACCCAGAGCCATTCGATCATCGGCCGCAGTGTCCGCTGCTGAGTGTTAGGAGTGTACAAGTGCCTCCGGCATGGCGCACTTACGGGTGACCAATAGTGTCATTGATCACACAAGTGAAGGCTTTTGGGTGACAGTACCACACGACCATTGAGTCCAAGACTAATCAATGACGGGTAGATCATTTGCTTATTGATGCAAGGTAGAAGTAATCAGTACAATCGCGATGACAGTGTTAAGGTTGAGTACGTCAGCTAGTTTAGTAAACCAGTGCTCTCCTCCACGGTCACAAGATTGCACCCTAGTAAAGCAGCTGAGGATGGGCAGAGGTAATAATCATGCGGCCGCGAGATGACCAGATGAGAGGTCGCCGAAAGGATGCGGGTGTCGCGCTAAGCGTTGGCGTTGCGTCGCCTAATCACGACGGATGCAGAGCAACTTTTTCTCAAGGTTCGCAGTCATACAACTTTGACAAATCAATGCTGACACACCACAAGTACACTGGATGACTAAGTACATAGATAAAGGAATGGGTGTGACGATAGTTGGGACACCCAGACTTACATGTGAAGTAGGAATCACCGCAAGTGCCCATTATGCGCCTGCACCAAGAGCATTCCGCCATAGTTGTCCACCAACATCCCCGAGAACTCGCTCCACTTCAGTCTGCTCCAGATTAAGGATGACCTTCCGTTCGCCTACCGGTTTTCGCGCTGCAGTAAGCCCATCCTCCATCAGCATCGCCCGTGAGGCAAGGAGGGAATCCAGAACGAAGGTGAGTTCCCCTAACGTGGGCATACGAGCGGAGATCCCTTCTGCAAGGCTCTCCACATAAATAAGGTGTTGGCGTTTAACCTATGAATTACCACTAAGATCAGGTCATTGCTAGGAAACATAATGAAAGAACCCACCTCCCCCCATTGAATTTCCTCGATGCCCTCTCTCTTCATACACTTTATCAACGCAGCTAGCATTATCCTCTCGTGTAAACTCAGCTCCCGAAGGAATGCAGCTGTTGGGCTATTCTGCATCACTTTAATGACCTCTTTGACATCTTCCACACCAGCAGCTACCCCTTTCGGATGTACAAGTTCAACTGTACGCCTGCATATGTCCAGGACGCGACGGGCATCACCAGAAATAGAGGACACTTTCATAGAAGCAAACTTGACACCGTCCGCGATGATGACATCGCGCTGGTGTTCTGAAGGAAGGGTTTCCTTTGCAGCGAGAAGGCGTGCGAGGACAATTTCCTGGAGTTGCGCCGTTGCATACGGCTGGAAATTTATCCGAGTCATTCCTTGATATAAGTGATTAGATCTATTCAATGCCTGGAGGACACCGATGTTCCCTTACCAAGTCGACTACGAACTCGCCCGCTCATAACCCTCTCCGGAAGGTCCATTGTGTTCGCAACTGCAATCACCACCAGTTTCGAACCGGTCAATGTTGGCCAATTGAAAAAGTTATAGACGACGTCCTGTTTTGTTGTGACTAGTTGGTCTAGTTCATCCATCAAGACGACACTGCAGGACCTCATTAGCAACAGGTACCATTGATTGGCGATGCTTACCAACCACGCATGACCACCAGGGCCCGCTCTAACACCCGCACTAAAGTGACTATTAAGGCGTTTCAGTGCCTCTTTCGAGCTGACTTTGAGATGGCCCTCCATGGAGACATCGTGGCCCGAGATTGTTTCCCAGAGAAGGTTGTATGCTGCAGCCGGCTCAGGAATCCGGAGCCCGTTAATCTCGATGTAGGTGAATGGGACCGTTTCCTGCAAGACTATAAACAACAGACGCCTACGAGGGATTTGCCACCTACTCCATTTTCTGCCATACGCTTGAGTTCCCGTACAACGGCATGGACAGTAGCAGTTTTTCCAGTTCCAGGCACTCCTGATATATCTGAGAGAATCAAGTATTAGGAGACATAGGCACGAACGATGGAACACCCACAAACGCATCCCCCACTCCCTTCTTCTAGCAATTCTTCTGCTGTGCGCAAAACACGATTGTACTCTTCTCCTCGACAAGGCAGAATGTCTGGCCGTGCAGCTACGTGCAGAACATGCATAGCTCTCAACCACGCGTCTTGAGGTAGCTTCTGCAATTGCTTGTAATGCTCTTGGGTCAGATCTGGTGCCGGGACGCGCACGGCTGCGCCTTTGCGGCTATTTCTCTTTCGAATTGCA
Organism: Tylopilus aff. striatulus; assembly: GCA_038094335.1. NCBI lineage: Eukaryota > Fungi > Basidiomycota > Agaricomycetes > Boletales > Boletaceae > Tylopilus > Tylopilus aff. striatulus. The sequence continues at coordinate 4,094 of JBBPTY010001250.1, read as the reverse complement.
GCTTTAGAGTGAGGGGTTGGTGCTACTAGCTTGCCGGAGCGACGTTTTTGCGGGGTTGACTTGGATGGGGTACTGGCCGTGCGTTTACGTTTCCGGGAGGGTGTCTTGGGGAAATCACCGTTAAATACTTCGCTGTGGCCATCAGAATCAGAGTCATAGTTATCAGTAGCAGTGACTAATAACTCGTCCTCGTCGCTATCTCCCAGCAGTGTCTCATGCGGATAGTCGCTATCCGTTTCCCCTGTGGATGCCCCGTCCTCTTCCACAATCTTCTTTAGCCTTGGCCAATCCCTGGCAGAGTTCCGTGTTGGAGACTCTACAAGAACATTCCAAGATCTTCCGCTCGTCTGTTCTTGATCTGACTCGGAGAGTGCACGCTTTTTGTGACCAGGCCACGTGAAGTCGTAGTAGAGTCCTTTTCTGGAGTCGAGGGCGAAGCGACAGTAGAACTGTGGGATAGCAATGGGTCCAGAGGAGGCGGCACGGGTGGGCCTGTCGGTCACATTACAATGACAAACGATATTCGCGGGTGGCAAGATAGCCTCAGTGTCAAGGGTAAAATATACTTCATTCTTTTGACATGGTTGAGACTGGCTGAAAAGAAATTAGTCGATGACTCACCTCTGTGTGTTCCCTTCGTGGACGGATTTTAGGGAGTTCGATTGGCCGTTGAAACCAATGCACCCGAATAAACACGTGAGCTTTGATCTCTTCCAATTCGTCTGTCCTAAGTTCCCACATAGATGCAATGACGCCGACGCTGTCATACTTTTGGGTGCCCGTCGAGACACATACGGTGTCGCCGACATTGAACACCAGATTGCTATTCGTGGCGGATCGAGACCGTGATTTTCCTGCGAGTGATTGCGGCAAGCCAGGTTTGAGGCGGGCAAACGACCGGTAAAAAGCGGTCTGCATGCCTGAGGGAGGTTCCCAATCTTCATCCTCGGCAAGTGCTTGGTAGTCTTCGGGTATGGAGGACCTGAGGTAGAACGCTTCTGAGGACCAGGAGGTTGTTTTGTCTGCCCAAGCGCTGCGGCAGACAGGGGTGACGAGTTGTTGGAAGCGTTTAGAGCGACGCGACGGGGTCGAGGTGGACATGGTCGGACAACTCGGAGAACATGCCGCGTGACAGACGCGTCATGTCACGAGTTTCACCTTGGATCACTTATCCACCACCACCACCACCACCACCACTAGCCCGTTGGTGAGCATGTTGCGAGTGACTCGATACCACCGCTGCAATTGCTTTGCAGATCGTCATGCTCGTACTCCATGGATCGTCCGCGCTCTCAGAAACGAAACGTCAAATCCTGTTGCGTGACACTCAAATCATTAATCGCGACATCCTATCCGTGGACGCTTTGTTCATCCATCTCGTCAAGTGCAGGACACAGATATCTGAGCAGGAGCTTAGTCAAAGTCATTCTCCTCATGCGAAATCCCTCGCTGCCCTCCTGGATTATGGTGACAATGTCCAGCTGCCCTGTACTCCAGACGCTCTCCGAAGTAATCAAAACACCCTCTATGTCATCCCAAGAGCTGGATCCATGTCTCCCTGGAGCAGCAAAGCAACAGATATCGCAGCAATCTGTAATATCGGAGGGCACGTCGAGAGAGTCGAGCGAGGTATCGCATATGCTTTCCGGTTGAAACCGGGCAGGACACTAGACGATACGATGGTTTCCCAAATTTCGCATCTACTCCATGACCGCATGACACAAACCATCCAACCCTCTCTCCCTCATGAAGACGCCATATTCAAACGCCGAGATCCCGGCCCTTTGCGCACGGTCGAGTTGACAAGCCAAGCTGATGAGACAGCGCGTGCTACCGATGCTAGAGATCGGCTTTGTACAGCCAACAAAGCCCTGGGCCTTGCTCTCGCACCCGACGAAATCGATTATTTAATCGATGCATTCGTCGCTGGACCTTCTCCCATCAACCGCAACCCCACCGACGCAGAACTCTTTATGTTTGCTCAAGTCAACTCCGAGCATTGCAGACACAAGATATTCAATGCCTCCTGGACCATTGACGAGGTCCCTCGCGACATGTCACTTTTCCAGATGATCAAGAATACTGAACAGAAATGCGTCAATAAAGCTATCTCTGCCTACTCCGATAATGCGGCTGTCCTTGGAGGTGCTGATATCCCAGTATTTGGTCTCTGGGCTCAAGAACCCAGAGAGTTGCGAGTCTATACCTCGGAAGAATTCGGATCCTATCCCATCCTCATCAAGGTAGAGACCCACAATCACCCTACAGCAGTTTCTCCGTACCCGGGCGCGGCCACAGGTTCTGGCGGGGAGATCCGCGATGAAGGCTCCGTCGGCCGAGGATCTAAGCCAAAAGCTGGCTTGGCTGGCTTCACCGTATCTGACCTTCGTATCCCGGGCTATGAGCAGCCTTGGGAAACAGACTTTGGTCGGCCATCTCACATCGCATCAGCACTAGAAATCATGATCGATGGACCGCTAGGTGCAAGTGCGTTCAATAATGAATTTGGGCGACCTGCGCTTGCCGGTTACTTCCGCACGTTCTCGGAGTCTGTGCCTGTCTCAGGGGATGGGACAAAGGAGATCAGGGGGTACCACAAACCTATCATGATAGCCGGTGGTTTCGGAAATGTACTTCCGAGGTTCGCAAAGAAATCTGCCATCGATCCTGGCGCGAAGATAGTCGTGTTAGGAGGCCCCGGCATGCTGATTGGTCTGGGAGGCGGCGCTGCATCTAGCCAGGCCTCTGGTGCTAGCTCAGCAGACCTTGATTTCGCGTCAGTCCAAAGAGACAATGCAGAGATGCAAAGACGGTGCCAGCAGGTCATTGATGCGTGCGTGGGTCTAGGAGAGGGGAATCCGATTCAGAGCATCCACGATGTTGGAGCAGGCGGTCTATCCAACGCCTTACCCGAATTAGTGCATGATTCCAGACTCGGAGCGACGTTTGAGCTACGCGACGTTCTTGTTGCAGATAGCTCCATGTCGCCGATGGAGATCTGGTGTAACGAGAGTCAGGAACGCTACGTACTGGCTGTTTCCCCACAGAAGGCTGCCGATTTTGAGGCGATTGCAAAACGAGAACGCTGCCCCTATTCTGTCGTTGGTCATGCCACCGAGGAAGAAGTACTAATCGTCACGGATCGCCTTCTTGGCCAGGACATCATTAATCTAAAAATGTCCACCCTGTTTGGCAAGCCACCTCGTATGTCCCGGGAGGACAAAACACGAAAAGTGGCTTTCAACGAGTTTGACACTTCCCTAGCCACCTACACTCCCAACATTGTAGACCCTATCTCCACCGCAGTCGGTCGCATACTTCGCCTCCCTTCCGTTGGATCGAAGTCCTTCCTGATCACTATTGGTGACAGATCTATCACCGGTCTGGTGACGCGCGACCAAATGGTGGGCCCTTGGCAGGTACCCGTCGCTGACGTTGCTGTTACCCGTACATCGTATGGCTTTGAAGTTCTTGCCGGAGAAGCCATGGCAATGGGCGAGAGAACTCCCGTAGCTCTGCTCAGCCCCGCAGCATCAGCGCGAATGGCGATTGCCGAGTCATTGACCAATATCGTTGCAGCCTCTATCTCAGATATCACCCTCGTGAAGCTTAGCGCTAACTGGATGTGCGCCGCGTCAAAGGCGGGAGAGGGTGCGGCACTGTACGAGGCGGTCACCGCTGTGGGTTTGGAGCTTTGCCCTGCGCTTGGAATTGGTGTCCCCGTCGGCAAGGATTCGATGTCTATGTCGATGAAATGGAGGCAAGGGGACGACCAACGTGAAATTAGCGCGCCTTTGTCGCTCATTGTCACTGCCTTTGCTCCCGTGGATGACATTTCCGCGACCTGGACGCCCCAACTTCGCACAGATATCGGCGAGCCCACCGTTCTTGTGTTCTTTGACCTTGCTGGAGGGAAGAAACGTATGGGTGGATCAGCGTTGGCCCAAGTGTTCAAGGAGATTGGATCGGAGGCACCTGATGTTGTTGATCCTTCCGTGCTCAAGGCCTTCTTCCGCGCTTGCCAGGTCACCAAGAAAGCAGGCTTAGTCCTTGCGTACCATGACCGCTCCGATGGTGGCTTGTTCAGTGCCCTT
>JBBPTY010001249.1:0-10545 GCA_038094335.1 Tylopilus aff. striatulus | reverse complement strand
CCAACAACGCTGCCCGCATCCATCGGCGTTCCTACTTCTTCACCGTCCTCGACGCGCCAACACCGAATCATGCCTTCTTCACCGCCACTCATAAAGTGTCTCCCGTCGATGAGGAATACGATCGTCCATGTATCATAGTCACAATCGATCTCGATCGATTTAACGCCAGTATTACTTTCACCCAAGTCTAAAACTTCTCGTCAATACTGCACATGGAGAGGATGTGCGGCATCACGCACCGGTTTCTTGTCTGGGAGACATGCTAGGGTGACAATGGGCTAGAGGATGTTGACAAGGTTGTCTAACACGATGTGCATTACGTCTAACGGCGGCTGTGCTAGATTCCATTGGTTCACACACCTATCACGAGAATGCACCGCATCTATCGACGACACTAGGGGGTAGGATGCGGTTTGCATCGGCGTCCATTCATGCAAACAAATCAAGCTACGCTAGATCATGGAGTACCTGTGCAATTGGGAGCCAATGCCTACCGCCGATCACGTTATGTGACGGTCTGCTAAGCGTGGCTTGAATATCGAATCATACTCACGATCTGATTGCTACCTCGGATGTTCCGTCAAGTATTAGCTGCACGGCCCGGCTCGATCGCTATTTTGGTGATCATCTGAAAACCAGCTGCGACGTGCAGCTGGCGAGAGAATACGAAGTATACAGGCGAGGCTGACAAGATTTTGGTAAGTAACGGAATCCAAACAGCAGGAGACAGAATACATATACATATCGAAAGGTCGTGCTTTTGAAATCTAGTACTGTTTCCGTTCGTTAGTCTGCCAACAATCTTCATACCCCGCACACGTGTTACGAACATGTTCTGAATACAAGAACGAACAATTCAAGATCGGAGTGCAATCATGTGGAAGGGAGTAGTCTGGAATGGAGTGCCCATCACACGACTTTGGGAGGTGGTTAAACACCCCCGGATTCCCTACACGTACTGAAACATGCAGTGTGGGGCGGGATTGTTAATTGGTATGTAAGTACTCACACGAGTGTCCACACCATGCGGGTCCTAGGTCACCAATATATTTGCCGGTCTGTCGAATCAGCGCAGCGAGTCCCCTATGGGATATTCCGAGAGGCCAGGGTTGGCCATGGCGACCGTCGGTCTGTTTGGACAGCCCAGGCTTATGATGCTAAAAATTCGAGGAGCTCAAACCGGATGGGTCGTTGTCGGTTTGAAACTAAGGCGTGCAAGCGAAACAACAAGTTGAGCCTGTGAAGTGAAAGAGCACACCGCATACGAGCGCTTGATCAACGGCCATATACGGCTCTTATGCAGCCTCAATGATTACCCATGCCAGTAGGCCATCCCCTCGACCTCAATTCCATGGACTGCGAGAGTCCGAACGCATGCCCTCGTGCTTGACAGTCAATCAAGTTCCAATAATGGTATGGCCGCAATGATGGCATGTTCCTGACTTTGCAAAGCTGAAGCCGAGAAAAAAATTACGTCCGAGTATGACATGAAAAGAAGCCTTCCGGGATTCCATCTTTTTATTTAACAGGTTGACAGATTTTCTACTATTCTCCCGCCCTTTAGCACCTCACTCTCTACCGCCGACCGTCGTCTTTCGTTTTCCCTCCCTGTACGATCACACCACCGTTTCAGTGAACGTATGTATCTGAAACACGATTTATAACGAACCCTCATTGAATCCGGTCGCAGATCCAAGTTTTCGCTTCTCAGTGACCCCGTCATGAGGAACCTTTTACTTGGACTGTCCTTGTCTCTTTTCTCGTCGCTCTTTACCCAGGTCTTCGCTGGACTACCAGACCACAAAATATATGGTGTGAATTTGGGCTCTTGGTGAGCATATGTCAATTCTAGTGTTTGGTTCAGTTTTCAAAGCCCCGGTGGTATAGGCTCGTACTTGAGCCTTGGATGCTCCCACAAGGTATGTATGCCTACTAGACTATGGGCGCGTGCGGCTCCTGACCGTCCTCAGAATGGGTTAACATGGGCGGGCAGTTGTGTACATCAAACTGCTCTGCTTGCATTGCAACCGAATCGTATGTGTGCCCTCGCCAGAACGCGTTCCGTACCTGATGCATACATATATAGTGCATTCGCTAAAGCATACCCTAACGATGTTGATAAGAAATTTGCAGGGCACTGGGATACTTGGTTCACTGAGTCCCATGTTGATCAACTCGTCGCCGCAGGCATCAACACAGTTCGAGTCCCGGTATGCGTGCATGCCACTGTCCTGATCCCTCCCGTCTCAGTTGGGCACCTTTGGTCATTTAGCTCGGTTATTGGATTATCGAAGCACTTGTAAACAAGGGAGAGAGCTTCCCTCGCGGAGGTCTTGCTTATCTGGTGCGTGCCTCAGGCCCATAAACTAGTAGCAAAACGTCGACCTTGGTCATTTCAACAGCGTAGGGGCTTGAACTGGTTACAAAAGGCGGGTATTCAAGCAATCCTGGACCACCATGCATTGCCAGGCGTTCAGACTCCCGGACAAATGTTCACTGGAGAGTACGTGGCCAATTATTCGAAAGCCTCATTAAAGCTGAGTACATGGTAGCTGCACTAGCGACGTCCAGTTCTATGTCAGTATGTTCGACGGATATATTCTATGATCTGACAACTTGCTTTCCAGACGCCGTACAATTACCACCGTGCGCTAGTTTGGACCGCAGTGATGACATCGCTTGCACATCTCGACCCCAACTTTGGTAGCGTTTTCGCCATCGAGGCTATCAACGAGCCCATCATGAATGCGACACTGACACCGGGCTATGGCGAATGCATGTACCTCTCAGGATCTTAGGTTATCTGGACTCTGATGTTGTCTTCCAGTCCAGAAGAATTTTGTTAAAACTGTTCGTGCTGTGGAGCTCGCCCTTGGCATCCCAGTTCCAGGAACAACGTCCAAAGTCACCATCTCGTCAACGAATTTCGTAGACGCTCTTGGTGACATCTGTTCTTCGTCTTTGTTCAATGATGAAGTTGTAAAAGCGATCACGGAGGCTATGACTATCCTCCCAGGTATCGTCCAGGAGTGTGACATCCCAAAGGCCCTGTTCTGGCCATTCCCGAGCGACCAGTCTTCTTTGGTTACCAAGTAGGACTGCCTGTATGCATCGCTTGCAGTGTGACTTAGTCTGCCTACAGCTTCATGGACATCAATTGGCAGTACAACAACCCGTCCAACCCCGCCGATGCCGCCATTGGACCCCAAGGGTATGATAACCATTTGTACTACTCGTGAGTTGTCGAGCACGCCTTGTCTATCTTTTGCTCATTCAGACCCAGGTTCGGGGTAATGTAGCTCGCGCGATGTCCCGTGACGTTGTATTTATCCCCCTTGTTAGGGTGTCGCTGCCGCCAATCCGGATGCATACTTGACAAGTATTTGCAGTGAGTTGTGCTATCGCGCCTCTTGAAACGTATCATTCACTTTGCCCTCTTTTCAGATCTGCAGCGTGTCCAAACCGATGCTGCCCTTGGCAACACGCCTCTTTGGTTCGGCGAATGGGGACTTCCAACCCAATTCAACGCCACGGACGAGTTCCTCTGCAAGTGGGCAGACGCCCAGAAATTGGCATATAGCAAAGGCGCTGGATGGATTGTAGGTGTCGTCGTCCTTGTCTGACATGGAACTCATCGCCCACTGAATGTGTCTAGTTTTGGAACTTTAGGACCGAGATCTCGAATCTGACGAAGGGCAATGCGTTGGCACGGCAATGGTACGTTCCCTGGACCACCGATCTGGTTTACATCTTGACGTGGCTGTCACCTAGGTCGTATCTCGAAGGCGTCGAACTAGGCTTTTTGACCAAAGATCCTGCCGCGTACCACGATCCCAACGTGTGTGCACCGTACATCAACGCCACGTCCACGTCGTCGTGAAGCGCGTCCTTCTGCATTCGTTTGTAGCTCTGATAGACGCATGATCCATCCATGCAAAAATCCAGGACTTTCCTTTACTCCCTCGTCTTACCTTCTTTATGCGACATCATACCCGACTTCCTTCTTGGGTTCATTTTGTTCACTGTTTGAAGGTACATTGTACATAGTGATTACGGTTATTAAATGTATACCACGTCTGTCGCTGCAACAAGGCCGGCATCACTGCAGGTGTGACAACCGTGTACGACGAGGAGGGGAGTGTCTGCAAGCGCCGGGACTCTAAGTTTTACCTTGGGCTGACAGCATCATATGTATGACTTTCAAAGTACTTGACTTTGATATCTTGGGGTGTCCCTGGGTCCCCCCTGTTCGCTTCTGGTACGCAACGGTATGAAATGATCCCCTGAGACTTTATACTACATTGCCCTTCGAGTTCTATCTAGTCGTGGTTCAATTACACCCCATCCATGTGGCACGCTGAACTTGTGCATGCCGGCCAGAAGAGAGAAGAGCATAAATAGCGGCGAAAAAGAGTCCATGTTTTTCTAGTCGATAATGCTTAGCTCCCTGGTACGCGCCTTTGCGAATTCGTCCTTGTATGTGTTCCAGATTCTACAATGATGCGAGTGAGGATGCGAGCAAAGGTAAAGGAAGAAGAAAAAAAAAAGGGAATCCAGACAGACCGGGTCAGTTCTTCGATGTAGAGTGTCTGGACTCGAGTCACTTCTTCGATCGACGGCCTATCACACTTTTGGGTATGTATTGGCCGGCCAACTGTCGAGGCCATCGGGTTGGAACGGTGGTTGTACAAACGACGAATACCGGAGAACTCACTAACTGAAACAATCCTTCGACGGTAGGGCATTAGTCCGAGGTTATCTGTCGACAAAGAGTAGTTATCATTAGTTCACCATCACGAAGTTAGCTCGTGTGCATACAATTTAGTAATCCACGTCCGTGGAATAGAGGAAGGGTGAATCCAAACATGCTTTGGAACTTCTTTTGCACGGCATACAGGGTGGTTCCCTTCTCATTTGGCATTTGCTCGTAGATCTAGAAAAATGGTCGGTCAGTAATAATATCTCTGGGTAGAAAATTGGGATCTGTACATCATTTTCGCCGAATGAAAACACTGGTACTAGGTCGGCACTAGCAGTCCGGACATGCATGAGACAAAACCTTAGAAGTGATCTGACGTACCCATGCTGGATCGCCACCTTGATAAATCCCAACCTACACATTCGAAGTGTGAGCATACGTGTCAACTCCGGCTATCTTGACCTACCTCCTTCTCAATGTCAGGTCTGCCGTGCCTGGACGAGCGCTCAAACTTTCTGCAGCACCGCCAACCACGATAGTAATAGCCTGTCCAGCGCCACGCCTTAATATGTTAGAGCACGACTGCTTAGAAACACTGCTGATCCCTAGGGCCATGAGAACTTCGCGGTATATCGGCACGTTGAAGTTGTTCGCGAGTGTAAGAAGATGAGGCTTGATTCCGGGAAATGCGAGGGAAAATCCAGTGGCTATTGGCCCGACGCTCAGTGTGGAAGATTACGAAGACATTAATAGAGTAACCTTCTGTTGCAAATGTGGCCATAGCACCCCTGCAACGGCGCATTTAGAGGACAAACGTCAACAAAACGATCGCTTACATTCCGATAATCCCTACGCGGCAGCCAGGTCAAGCACAGTCGAGACTATTCAACTCTGAACGCACCATGAGGATGATAACCAAATACATATGGCCGGTCTGCTGGTAAATCGCACTCCTATGCGAATCGTCAAGGCAAGGTGATCAAAGAAGAATTACTTGACTCGCTTTCAAGAATCTGCATACATTGCATATAGTAGTCGGGGGAAGCGAGGCTCGAGGTAATGCGGAAAACGTACGAAGCAGGGTAGTAGTCCGCAAAGTACTTCCATATCTTCAATGAACGGAACCAGGGACTCAGCCTCGTGCCATTTTCTGGGCTCTTATCGAACCACTTCACCCATGCAACATAGATAGCCAGGAATGGCCAAAGAGCTGGGATCGAGCTTAGTAGTATATAGTGTAAGTCAACGTCGATTGGAGAGAACGATCTCGAACCATGACATCAGGAAGAGAAAGACACAGGTGACCAGTAAGGTAGACCAGGCAGCGACTGCCATTGTTTGGAATCTACGTGTGCGAGGTATCTTCGTGGGTGCAAAGCTGGAAAAAGATGCATCAGACGGCCCGAGAGGAACTAGAACGTGAAGGATCACTCAACTCGATGGATGCATGTAGGGTGGCGACTGGACGCAAAGGCGAAGGTGTCAGACTGGACAATCTTTCGCGCAACGCTGAAGCAGATAATGTTCTAGCTGACGCTGTCAGAGTGTGGTCGACCATGATTGGCTGTCGTCGCCGAGTGCTTGAGGAAGAGGAAGGGAACCAGTGTGACAGATTATTGGACTTGTCGGACGTTGTCACCTGCCACCAATTTTGTCCAGACTGGCTAACCAATCGGGTCTTACTAAGCAAGTGGGCCACTTTGATCCGCCACACTGCTGACCCCCTGGACTGTATCATAAAGGTTATATCGGATCAGCCTATCTGTCGTTTCTGAACGACGTCGCATCCAAGAAAAATAACGACCAGGAACATGTGCCAAACATGCTCCACGGTTTTTTGGTCCTACACTCGGTGTAACCCTAAAAATATCTCGGCGCTGAGCGCTCCGGCCCGAAATGTCACCGAGTGCTACCTACAGCATCACCTAGGCCAGACATTGAATAGGTATATCCACTATTTCCACCTCCAGCTGCCCCCGTGAGACTGAAAATCATTGACAATAGGAACAGCGGAGGCTGTATCAACGAGTCTTGTGGCGAACCCGTCAAGTGGTACATATGTACACGTTTCATGTGCTCACATTGCCCTGGTGCAGCTACACTTGAAACAACTTGTTCTCCTGGCCGACCGGCAGAGCGCTTACCAACACGTTTTAAATCCAAAAGGGCATTCACCCGTGTCCGAACGTCCATCCACCCGGATTATTTGCATGCATTGCACACATTCGCGCCAATATCAACACGGTCTTTGCTGTCTAGCTGGAACTTGGCTACCACTGTGCATTCATCATGTCAGCGTATCTCACCGCTCTGAACCAGGCGTTCATTCTAAAGTGAGCAAAAGCACCGACCCTCTGACAAAGAGTATCCTCTAACCGCTTATGGACATCAGATATGTCGCAGTATCGGGCAACGCACTGCTCGTACATGACTATTTTATCACATTGTCGTCCGAGGTGCTTCTCATACACGTGTTATAAAAGAGATCGGTGCTAACATCCATCACTGACAGGTAGAATATATCTGGAAAGCTCGGTGGTCGGCCATGAAGGTTGGCTTTCTGCTGAACCGATACGGAAACTTGGTAGGACAAACTGTTATTACACTCCAAGAAACTGGGTACTTTGGCCCACATTCCCGAACAGTACGTGTCGGATCCGTCCTCAAAATACCCTTTCTGACGCGTGTTACATCTATGTTAGTTTTGTTACGCGTTTAGTCTCTATTACACTCTCTTTATGTTCTTCTCCGGCGAATCCGTTCGATGTAAGCCCTCCTTCACGCGTGCTTATCTGCGTGTCATGCTAAATGTTGTCGTTCGACACAGTTGCCGTCGCAGTGCGTGCCTTGGCAGTTTGGGGATGCAGTTCCCGTGTGACGGTTTGCTTGACTTTATTGTATCTACTCTATCTTGGCGTGGTGATTGGAACGGCAAGTTACTTTCGGCACCATGGCGGGTGTACGTATTATCTACGACAGTTCACAATGAACCTTTCTCAGGTTTTTGTTTTCATAGCGCTTCCTCCCGTCGGCGGTATATGTGTGCCAGAATTTAACCGTAAGGTGACTTGCGTCTTCACTCCTTCTCTTTCCTGACATTAGCACTGGTGCTATTGCAGAATACTCTGTCAGTGTCTTTGCTGTCTCATTCTCATATCAGCCCATCTCACCGTTTTCTGGTTCTTTTCCAGTGGTTGTTATGGCTCGCGGCGTGTGTGAATTCTAACGAGGCCTGACCTATTCCAGACTAACATTCATTACAGATGGGTGGTCGACACTATTGCATTGATAATGATCCTTCACAGCCTTCGCAAGTCTATTATAGGGTACCGAAACACCCCTACCACACCGTTGGTTCGTCTCATTATACGTGATGGTAAGTAAAAATCGATTCCCTTGCACCATTGTAGCATAAGGCTAACGAAGGACTAATCCCATCGCCTGTTCCAACCTAGCTATCGTATTTTATGCTGTAGGCCTTGTGAATACGACTTGAAGTATATCCATTTACTTGATGATCATCGCAGGCGGCCACGTTCAACAGTGGTTTTTCGATCATATGCTGGTACGTCTTCAAACATGGGTCATTCCAATTCGACTCATATGCAACAGGACTGTATTCCGTGAAGTAAGGAACCCATTCGTTCCCAGTTACTGCGGCACTCAACAGTAGTCATCCTCTTGTTTGATCACCCATGGAACAGGATCCGAGGGCTTTTCTTCAGCTTGTGTGCGTATTCGTCCAAATCCGGTTCGTTTGGCACGTGTACCCCTCATTGACGTCCTGGTACCCTAACAGATTTTCGTTTCCGGTGCTCACCATTGCCGGACAACGGCTCGTGCTCAACTTGCGAAGAATGCGAGGGCAACCGCATACGACAGCCTACGTTAGTCGCATGATACAACGGGAGGTCGCGATGATGGATGACGAGTGGTACCGTCCCACCCAGGAGCCTGGGAGAGCGGTGGATATCGCCTTGGGCTCTATGAATCGCTCAGCAATCGCCCAATCCCAGCGGTTTGGTTGATGGATGATTGTAACTACACCCTTTTCATTGTGTAATTGGCGAGTGGACAATTTCGACCTCCAGGCTTGTATTTGTTGGATCTGGAGAGAAACAATGGAAAAGGCGACAGGCTTCATTCGCCTGTCCTTGCTGATTGCCTGTATTCGGAATGAGGGGCGCTGCCGATGGTAGACTCGTCGGATAAGTTCAGTCCCAGACTCTACATAATCGATGCAAAGGAGAAGCCTATGATGTGTCCGCACATCGATGAAGCATGTTTTAAAGTGTCATGGCAGGCTAGGTTCTATATAAACAGTAAAGCCGTCAGTGACGAAGATACAGGTTACGAGTCAATACATATAAACTGTACCAACAGTTCTAATGGAGTGGAAGGCAGTGAGAACGAACTTCTGGGACATGGGTTAAGAAATACTGATAGTTTGAGAAACCTTCCGGTTTCACACATCCCCCACTGCCGTTAACTGGCTACCGTTTGGGAACTTGATCCCCTGAATGGTCTTCCGAGACCGCAGTCCACCATCTGATAAGCCAATGATTCCAGGATCGGATTGTGTGCGCACCTGATGTGAAGTGATCGATACCGGTCGTACATGTAACTCAATTAGGTTGTTCAACTGGGTGTGTTTGTTCACCCGGGTGCTTGAACTCCTGGACAAGTCCATGTCAATCTCGTACACCCCTTGCTCGCCCCGCAAAGATGCTCGCGTATTCAAGTTAGCAAGAAGGGTGTTGCAGTAGACCGAGCAAATTGGAAAAGCAAAACCGGTGTAGATCATATTCTTTGGGCAGACATGGAGCTACCCTCTCGGGAGTCAGAGGATGATCGGAACGTTGAATGGAAGTACATACCAACACGATGGACAGGACGGCGAATACGGGCTTCCAGATACCGGAATTTACTGCAAAAACAGCCAGGCGAAGTAAAAGGTGCGCAGCGCTTGCAAACAAAAAAATCGTAATTAGCTAAACTCCTTTCAAGACACTGCGAATACTCATGCGTACTTACTTTGGGAAGTAGGAACAATTTCGCTGGCGAAGAAGCATAAACATCATGAAAACCGCAATCAGAACATCTACTCCAGCGGCGACGGAGAGACAAATTGTGATGGAAGAGATTATCTGCATAATTTGTGTTGGGGTCATCGCGTCAGAACTTAACACATGCTTACCGAGATTGTGTTGCTGTCCAAATCATCAATCGGAACGTCTTGCACGCTGCATCAGAAGTAAATGCCCATTGGAACAATCAACACAACTGCACGGACCCATTCAATACTCTCGCAATATAAGCTGCCAGGGAGGAGGTAATCGTCAGCATCAAACGTTATGGATACAATTGGTACCACATACAAACAGGACACGCTGGAATCCAGACGGGCTGCCTTAGCCGTCCCATGAAGACCAGCACTTACCGAGCTGGGCGAGTGCAAGAACAACCTACATTTCAACCATGTACCGAGGCTGAACCGATTGAAGCGGACACTGCTTACCCAGATGAGTGGTATAATCAACTTCTTCTCGCTGACTGTACTGCAATTATGCCCTACAGACATCAGCTTTCATTTCGGGGAAAAGGGTAAGTAGGTACCATCAATAGATACGTCAACTATTGCACCGTGAGTGAACTTCCTAATGGCGTCGGCCAAGTTGAGACTTACGGCAAGTTCGCTGAAACAGACATCAAGATATGAGAATATCATGTATGTCGGAAGCAATTACTCACAAGTTCCCGTGCACAGGTGCAAGTGGGTTCTCCAACCCAGTCATAATGATCTTGTATGCTGACAAAGTCAACTATCCAGTGTCCATATATTAATG
>JBBPTY010001248.1:0-10548 GCA_038094335.1 Tylopilus aff. striatulus | reverse complement strand
GACCGGACAGAACTATCCAGTTGGGAACCTTGCTGGGGGTTGCTAGGGTACTGTCAACCATGGTCTAGACTGGACAGCACTAGACAGCACTGGACAGAGCAAGGTTGGTTTGCTGATGTGAGGAGTACAGTAGATACAGGGGTCTTTATATACTGGAATCTGAAACAACTAACAAGTGAGAATGTAGGGGTAGAAACTGTTACGCAGTACGCAAGATCCTGAGGTAAAGCACTCTAGGAGGCACTCACGAAGAGGCACTATGTCTAGAGTCTTCAAAAGACAGTGGAGAAAGTTCAGTAGAGATCAGTTGGGCAATACTTAGAATGAAGGGAGTGGCCTTCACACAAGGACACAAGATGAAGTGTATAATTGCACAGATCAAGCGTGAGAAAAGTACATACATAGATACTACGGTATATAATGTGAACCTAGCTCACATAAGGGTGGGTCAAAGGAATAAGAGAGAATGAGATAGAATAATAGAAGCTGTGTGAGTAAAAGGGGATACATGGTCACTATGAGAGAAGCGATCAAGGAGGCAAAGTCTGTATAAAGAAGAACAAGAATAGTTAAATAAGGGAATGACCTAGACTGATGATGTGATATGAGGAAATAGAGGGGGACAACTGTAACAGAAACTGTGCATGTCAAGTATAGAATGTAACATACCACTGGAACCAGAAAACCATCAGAAGCTGTGCGCCACGTAGGACAGGCTGTTCGGAGTGGTGATCTAAGTGGGAACAGCATGTCAGGTGAAGAATGTACAAGGTACATGAGTAAGTCAAATGTCAGAGGCAAGTATCAGAATACAAGGAGAACCAAATGGAAATAGATTGTGGGAAGTCTGAGGGTCAGGGGTTCTTAGTAAGTGATATGTCACTGGAAACCCCAGTGGAAATACTACTGGAATGTCCAGAAGTACTTCGTGCTATTTTTGAGATATGACAGTGACATAGATTATTTAGTTGTACATGAGACACTATGATATAAATGCCTGAGAATCACAGTAAGTTAGAGATTCTATTTTCCTTGAGCACAACACAATAGCTTAATAACAAGGATGTATCATACAGTCATCACCCATCATTTGAGCCATGCAAATTTTGTTTGGAATGTCAGATGAGATTGAAATATGTAGATTGTAACACATAACATGCCCCTTAAGACAATCATATATTTCAATACAGGTCTATGCCTATTCCAGGTGTAACAGTATTCTCCCTTCACTTTGATGACTTCCTAGGAATACTATACTTTCAATTAATGCCTAATACTCTTGTCCCAATTTTCTTCCACTCTGTCATATCCATATACTACAAAACACATATATGGATGGAGGTTTTGGATCAGAGAAGATGGGATGGGGTTGTGGAGTGGAGGTACAGAGGTATGAAGGTTATAAGGGGTTGACTGGGGTGTCTTCTCTGGTGGGAGGGATATCTAAGGGGTACAAGGGGGTTGAGGGTGAACTCCTGATAAAGTCCTGAGAAGCTAGGGTGAATCTGGATATCAGGGAATGAAGTCCAGAGTTTCCAATAGGTGTTCATAGGGAAATCTCCTAGAAAGTCCTGGGGTGGGTGATGGAGGTGCCATAGGGCTTTGGGGTGATCTAGGAGTGGAGTTGTTACAGTTGACCTCTTCTTTTCTTCATATCTCTCCTGATTGCACTCATTGCTTCATTGGAATGACAACTGGTCTGTTCCTATCTCATTGGAAGGTCTAGGTCTATCTATTATTACACATCTTGTTCTTTGTGATACAAACACTGCCTCCATTGATCATTTCTCTCACAATAGTCATGTGTTCCCTTTATCCATGATTCCTCTCTTGTTCTCTCTTGTTCCACCTTGTGTTATGGTTAGCTGTTCTTTCCTTTCCTCTCTGCACTGCTTAGTACTGCCTTGGTTGGTCTATTGTCATTGCTATACACCTTCATTGTTATGGATGTAGCCTCCTAGTCATCTCTCTCATGATGACTCAGTATCCCCTTATCTCATATTTTCTTATTTATACTTCTCTAACCTGCCCTTGAGTAGTTCCTCTCTTTATTTATGTAGTCCTCCATGTATGTAGGATTCTCATGCTTGTTCTATGCAATTACATGTTCAACTTGTGTCCTTGACTTGTGGCTTCAGTCCCACAACTCTAAGTATGCCAATTCCAAGTCCTCAGTTATCCTTCCCTCATCCCAGCTTTTCCAGATGCAGTGCCTCTACATGAGTGCCTCCTGGAACCACTGACCACAGGTTCTATGTTATGTGTAACACCTTGTTCTTTTGAACCTACCCTTATGTGAACTCAGTTCACAATATATACCATAATATCCATGTATGTACTTTTCCCACACTTGTTCTGTGCAATACTTGTGTCCTTGACATTGAGGCCTAAGTCCCTTAATTTTAAGTACTGTATCATCCTTTGGGTCCTCAGTCAGCCATCTCCTTCATCCCTTGTCCCTCCAGATGCTGTGCCTCTTAGTGAGTGCCTCCTGGAGCCACTGACCACAGGTTTTGCATAAAGCATAACAGGAGTTGGGACTTGGGGAAACCAAGGATTCTCTCCTATGGTCTCTGAGAGGTTCAGAGGATAGAGGGATAGAGGCCAATCAGGAATTGACAGAGAATGTCAGGATCAGGTCAGAGCACCAAGGGAGAGGCTGGAGGACAAGGAGCCTTGGCATAGGACTTATGTATGTGTCATGCCCTTGCTCAGGTCCAGTCCTTGTTTCAGAGGTACAAATAATGAAGGTGAGTCCCTGAGGGGAACTTATTGGGAGGAAGGCTCAAGGAATGAGGAGAGGTAGAAATATGGGTCAACAATTCAACTTGTTTGAATGGAGAATGGCTTTTGACTTTTGACTTTTGAATAACTAAGCTGAAGTACAAGGAGGTGCTACTGAGGCTTATATACAAAGTCCAAAAGGAGAAGTAATCTATGGGTGACAGTAAATGGAAGGGACAAAGTCTGAGGCAGAATTCATAGGGTCTTAGTGAGGAATGGTCAATAGGTAAGTCAATTGAAATATTCATAGGGTACAAAAAGGAAGTAGCTGAGGGCTATTAGGCTCATAGGCTTTGAATTGAGGATCTAAGGGTTGAAGATATATGTAGGAAGGTTTAGAGAAGGCAAGGGGATGAAGTAGGAATGGGGGGAAAGGTTGGGGTGACTGAAGGGGTATCAAGGAACAGAGAATGGGTTGGGGGTGTCACCTAGATTGGGAAAGGTGACAGGGAATCCTCAGTGTCCATTATGACAGAGGGGGGATGGATGAGGTGTGGGGATGCTGTGGGGGTGCTCAATGGAGGGTTGCAAGCCAGAGGGGGTATGGAGGTTCCTAAATAGGCCTATGAGAGTCTGAAGTAGATTGGAGGTTTGTTGAGGAGATCCTGATGGGGAGCAGAGGTGATGACATAGGAGGTAATGGAGGAGATGTCAGGGTCATTGGGGCATGGGGATAGGGTATGGGGTACAGAGGGTTGGGGATGGAGATACTGAGGATGGGGTGGGGGTCAGGGTGAAGGCTTGAGGTGAGGGGATTGGGGCTGGATGGAGATGTGGTTTGCATGGGTCTGACACACTCTACCTATACTTTTCCTACAACTTTTCATTATTCTTGCAGGTAGTTGGGTACTTAGCCAGCCTTCTTTAAAGAAGAAATCATAGATGTTCTATGAGGTTAAGGTTTGGAGATTGAGCTGGCCATGTCATAACCTCAAATACATGATTATCAAACCACTTCTTGACCTACTTGCTTGTATGTTCAAGGTCATTGTCTTGTTGAAAAATAATATCATTTGGAAGTAGTCCATAATGTGGAAGAGTTTGTTGCAGCTCATTCTCTAGAATCTATATACAGTATAAAGATTAGCATTCATCTTGCAAGCCATTCCAACTCCATTCCAGGTCATATATTCTCATTAACTCCCCATTCTTCTATCTGTTATTGTCAAGCCCAGTTCCTCCAGGTGAATCTCAGAATATCAGAATGTTCTGGAAGTAGTGGAAGGGTTCAGAAAGTACTGAAAAGCAGAAATGGTGAAGGGGGCAAGGATCTTCAGTGTAGGACTTATGTTATGATTAAGTCATCTATTCCTATCTATTTCTCTTTGTTACCACAGACACTGCCTCCTTTGACCATCTCTCTCATGATGGCCACATATCCCCACCCTTCCTGTTTCCTTATTTACACCCTGGTGACCTGCCCTCAAGTACCTCTTTTCACTATATATATAAGTACTTCCATGTATGTAGTTTCTCATGCTTGTTCTGCTTTGAATCCTTTCTCAACCAAGAGGAGATGTCTCTGAATCATCATCCCCTCCTCCTAAGGTCAACATTGGGATGTCTATCACCCAGGCTTGGTATGGGGGTGTGCCCACCACCTGTTACAGTGGGCTGTTCACTCCTCTCTTTTATATGCACTACTTGTTACTGCGTGCACTGACCTATTTATATTGCTGTACATTTCCATTTCCATGGATGTAGCCTTCTAGTCACCTCTTTCATGATGACTCAGTATCCCCTTAGTTCACCTTTCCTTATTGGCATCTCTCTGACCTGCCCTTGAGTACTTTGTTTCACATTATATACAAGTCCCTCCATGTATGTAGTTTTCTCATACTTGTTCTTTGCAATTATATGCTTAGCTTGTGTCCTTGCTTTGTGGCTCTAATCCCACAAATCTAAGTAAGCAAATCCTAAGTCCTCAGTTGTCCCCTCCTTTGTCCTTAATACTCCAGATGTTGTGCCTCTTAGTGAGTGCCCCCTGGAGCCTCTGACCACAAGTTTTGCATAGAGCATAACACCACCCAGGCTTTGTATGGGAAGACCCTTGTCTCAGAGTGTAGTTAGGCTGCTGGAATTATCATTGTACTTCTGTTCATTATAGTACTTGTCTTTGACCCATATACACAATTATACATTGAAGCTTGTGTTCTTGATCTTGAGGCCAAATCCCTCAAATCTAAGTATTGTTTCTTTAGTCCCTTGGGTATCCAGAAGCAGTGCCTCTTTGTGAGTGCCTCCTGGAACCACTGACCACAGGTTTTGTATAAAGCATAACAACTTATGTATTATACCCTTGTGTATGCTATCCTTGAAGTCAGGGGGTCAGAGTAGAGTAGAAGCTCAGAGGATCCAATGAAGGGACTTAGTTGATATTTGAACTGAAGAGTACAGTAGTTACAGAGGGTCTCATATACTAGAGTCTGAAACAAACTAATAAGTGAGAATGTAGGAATGGAACTGTGCATGCCAAGCATAGAATGTAAAGTGGAATTGGAATCAGAAAGTCACTGGAAGCTGTGTGGTGAGCAGGACAGGCTATCCAGAGTGGTGAGCTAAGTGGGAACAGCATGTCAAAGTATACAAGTATGAGGTACACAAATGGGTCAAGTGTCAGGTACAAGTGTCAAAATACAAAAGAAACACATGTCATGTGAAATCTGAAGGTCAAGGGCACTTAGTAAGCACAATGTCATTGGAAACCCCATCAAAAATACCACTGGAAAAGCTGGAACAACTTAGCATTGTTTTGGGATATGACAATTATCAGCTATCTCCCCTTTCTTAATGATGATTGTCATCCTCTCTCTATAAGCCCCTTCTATGCCTTAGTTATGACAGTAGGCATCCAGGATGATCTGTCTTGGCAAGTTCATCCAGGCAACAGCCCATATTGCTACCATCTACAGTGGTTGTTGAGATGAAGACTATGTAATCTCATTAGCATTTATATGACAATGAATGATAGGGCATATGTGTACACTTATACTTCATATTTCTATCCTGTATTTATTTTGAGTGGTACACATGCTATGCACACAGTATTTTTCATTCACAATCTCAAAGAAAAGGTATAGTATATATATACAGTATAGCAGTACAATGGTGAAATGAGATTGGAAGAAAGTATCAACACCAACAAGATACCCATGACTTCCCATGAAAAGATATATCAATAAGGCCCTGGTCAACCATGTAAGCTCTATCAGAAGTTATTACCAGAGAGTGGACAGGAAGATGAAAGGTATTTCTATTCCAAGGAGCAATCCAGCCAAAGCAGGTACCATCAGAAGATTGAAGCCAGCTATCCTTCTCAGATAAAGAAGCCAAAGACAAAAGTTGCTCTACTCTCCAAACCTTGATGGATTTGTCAAAAGAGCTTGTGGCAATATATTTGCCATCAGGGGAAAATGCAACAGATACAACTGGATAGGTGTGCCCAGTGAATGGACCAGCTATACACTGGCCAGTGGTGGCATTCCAAAGTATAATGGTTCTATCATTTGAAGCAGAAGCAATATACATGCCATTGGGTGAATAGGCCACAGACCTGACCCAATTGGTGTGCCCCTGCAAAGGACCTGCCAAGCACTGGCCAGTGTTTGCATCCCATATCCTGATAGTATTGTCATCTGAACCAGACACAATATGAATGCCATTGGAAGAATATGCCACACAATTTATTTCATTTGTGTGTCCAACAAATGGGCCAGCCATGCACTGGCCAGTGACTGCATTCCAAACCCTAACAGTCATATCACCTGATCCAGAAGCAAGATGAGCACCATTGGGTGAATATGCCACTGATCGAACTGCCATTGTATGCCTCTGGTATGGGCCTGCCACACACTGGCCAGTGCTCACATTCCATACCCTGATGGTACCATCCATTGAGCCAGAGGCAACACAAGTGCCATCAGGTGAATATACAACACATCGAATGTATGAGGTGTGCCCTTGGAATGGTCCACCTATACACTGATGAGTGGTCACATTCCAAACCCTTATGGTCATGTCATTTGCACCAGAAGCAATATGCATCCCATCAGGTGAGAAGGCAATGGACCAAACCTGGTCTGTATGCCCCTCAAATGGACCAGCAACACACTGGCCAGTTGTTGCATTCCAGACTAGGATGGTTTTGTCCCATGAACCAGAGGCAATATAAACACCATCAGGAGAATATGCAACAGAGGTGATAGGATCTGCATGCCCCTGGAATGGATGTGCAATAGACTGGTCAATGGCATTCCAGATTCTAACAGTTTTATCTGAAGAGCCTGAGATGATATGGTTTCCATTAGGAGAGTGGGAGACACAGGTGATCTGATCTGCATGTCCCAAAAATGGACCTTTCACACAGAGGCCAGTGGTTGCATTCCAAACCCTGATTGTTTCATCCCAGGAGCCAGATACAAGGTGGTCACCATTGGGGGAAAAAGCAACAGATCGAACAAGTTCATTATGTGCCAGGAATGGACCTGCCACACACTGACCAGTGCTTGCATCCCACACCCTTATGGTGGTGTCTGCAGAACCAGAGGCAATGTGGATGCCATCAGGGGAATAGGCAACAGAATAAACATCATCTGTGTGTCCCTGAAAGGGGGCAATCTCACATTTGCCAGTAGTTGCATTCCACACCCTAAGGGTCCTATCTCCTGATCCAGAGACAATTTTGGTGCCATCTGGTGAGTAGGCAACAGAGTACACATCACTACTGTGCCCTTGCAATGGGCCAACCACACACTCTCCACTTTTGATAGTCCATACCCTAATGCTATTGTCATCTGTGCCAGAGACAACAAAAAGCCCATTAGGTGAAAATGCCAGAGAATTAACATCCTTTGTGTGCCCATGAAATGGACCTGCTACACATTGACCAGTGTTTGCATCCCAGATCCTAATAGTCTCATCCTCTGAGCCAGATGCAATGTGCCAGCCATCAGGTGAATAGGCAACTGAAAGGATTCCAGCAGTATGCCCCTGCAATGGACCAACAACACACTGGCCAGTCCTTGCATTCCAAACTCTGATTGTCTTGTCCTCAGATCCAGACACTATGTGGATTCCATCAGAGGAACAGGCAACAGAGTGAACAGCATCTGTATGCCCTTGCAAGGTATGAACCTCTGCTGGCCAATCAGCTGGATGTCCTGATGCAACAGAGATATGCTTATGGAGGTGTTCTAGCCAGAGTTGGTGAAGGGGGGAATTGGTGGGTGTTTGGGGCATGGCTGACAGATAGAGATGGGGAGTGGATTCTCTGAGTACAGGTGCAAACACCTGAATAAATTGGGATGTCTCTGATGCAAGGGTGGAGAGCTCATGGTCCTGGTTACATCTCAATCAATACTCATCCTCATTTTATCATGGTTCATCCTACATACCTTGGCCCATTTTTGCAAAATAGTGCAGGTATCTAGGGCAGATAGGATGGTGGTGATAGGGGAGGAGAGGGAGAGAAGGCTGATGGCTTCAAGCCAGAAGGGGAGGAATTTCTTGAAGAAGAGGGTGACTTCATTCAACAGGTCTGGGGTGTGGTGTTGTTGTAGGTGGTGCATCCAGTACAGGCAGGAGTATGCAAGATATGGGGGAATGGCTTTGGTGACTTGAAGGGGAAGGTCTGGAATAGTAGAGTTATGGAGATGAGAGTGTTTCAGGTCACAGATGTTGAACTGGAGCATGTTCTGCATGGAAGCAAGCAGAGCTTTGCCAAGGTGAAGTGAATGGTGAGGCAGGATGGGGACATGGAAAATGGAGCTCCGCAGGGGGTTTAGTAGGAAGTCATGGAAGGAGGTATGGAGAGGGCGGATGGGTTTCTCATCATTAAGGACACCATCAAGTAAGGATCCCATTGGTTTGAGGATTGCAGTGAATGTCAAATCTCCACCAAACAGCGCAGAAAGGGAGTTGATAGATAGGGGCTCTCTGAGAGTGAGGACAATGGCCATGACTCTTTTGAAGCGCTCACGGGTATCATCCAAGGTGAAAAGTTGGTATAAAATGGTTTGATACAAAGAGTCCAAGGGGTGGCCACCACCAAGATTGGCAGTCTGCAACAATTTCTCGAGCTGCTCTGATGGATGGAATCCAATGGTCCCTTCACCACGAACAAAACGACACGCAGTGGATGCCCACTGGAAGAGATGCTGGGAATGTCGAACGAGCAGTTGACACCACTCCTGGTTGGGCCAGGAATCCTCGAGTTCACGATAGCGATAAAGGGAGTGATAAATGAACCTTCCAATGTCTGCGTCTACATCATTTGAGGGTACGTCGCCTATTTGTTTAACAATAATACGAGGGCTTGACGAAAGTTCCGTAATGATGTCCTTCTCAGGACGGGCAGTGATAAGGAATCGCAGATTTCCTAGACAATTACTCTCCGCAATCTGTTCAACGATGGCCTGCAGAAGGGATTGACGACCGGACAAATCGCCACTCTCGTCTATGGCGTCAATCACAATGACCGATGGTCCGATGGAGTCAAGGGTCCTCCTGGGTTCAATAATGAGCTTCTCAGCTTGCTCCATGGGCGAAGAAGACGTGCGAAGGGCTTTATTATCTCTCACGACACCCCAGAGAGCGGATTTATACTGAGGGTCATGGTCAGCAAGGTCGCGTGCAATGGTACTGAACAGGTTCTTCGGATTACGACTCGCGAGATCAGTGCGAGAGAAACAGTAGGAGGAGCCCAGGCGGCCAAGGTCGTCGTAGAGTCGCGCAATGGAATGAGCCACCGCAGATTTGCCAGAACCAGCAACACCAGTCAGCAAGCACACTCGCGGACCACCTGGGTTGTTGAGGACGTCGCAGATTTCGGCAAGCAATCCCTCACGAGTTCCTGGAAGACATTGCTTCTCTCGCTCAAACCTAGCGCCGGCCGCGTATGTCATGTCGTTGAGGTCGATAGATTCTACTATAGGATAAGGTTGAACATCCGACCTCGTCTCCAAATTAGAGAACATACCGGCAGCCTGAACCCGATTCATTATGCGTACGACGGTGATCTCGGTCTGTACTGCCACCCCCTCAAGGAAAGTAGTCCTCAAGTCTCGGAGCTTATTTTCGTAGGCGGTGATCCTTGTGTCGATGTCCGAGATGGTGTATCTTGCGGTGCGAATCCCTACACAGGAGTCAGCACCGGCAGTGGCGGAGAAAAATCCAACTGACAAAAATTCTTGTGTTGGGCATACTCGGTGATGAAGTACCCGCACTCCGTCACCTGTTGGACCAAAAGTGTGATAGTCTTGAGATGCGCTTTGACTGCCTTCAAGGGTTCGGCGTCTTGGACGAACCCAAAGGCATCGGCCATCGTAGTCGCTAGTCGAATTATGCTATTGTCGCGATCTTTTTGCTTCATCAGTACCTGCGTAGATTACTATTGTTGGTCATTAATAATGATTAGCATAGACATAGGCGAACCTGGCTTGCAGCGGACAAAACAGACCAAGCCAGCGACGTATATGGATGGATCTGGGTGGCGTTCAGGCTATGCCGAGCTCAAGCGAAAAGAGTAGTACATACTTCTGCGATTCCGGTTACGATCGTGTTCAAGAGTTTCATCCTATCCATCAAAACGGTCCATAGCGAGGAGGTCTCCAATTTCTGGATGTATGGCGTGATGGCTGTGCTTTTGTCGACCATAGAATGCAAGGCATCGACAGCTGCAGGAGTAGAGCTGATTGCATTAGCTGCGGTGACCGCAGTGGAGACGGAGAGAGAGGCCTGGCGATTGTCCGCATCAGCGGTTCCATG
>JBBPTY010001247.1:0-10552 GCA_038094335.1 Tylopilus aff. striatulus | reverse complement strand
AGGTGCATTTTTCCAGTTTTAGGCATAGATCTAGTTCTTTCATTCGTTGGAGGACTCTTTTTGTTTGCTCTTCATGTTCTTTAGCATTCTCAGAGAAGATCAAGAGATCATCCATATAGATGATTAGTCATCCTTCGGCTATAAGGTCCCTGAAAGAGTCATTCATAAATCTCTGGAAGGTGGGAGGAGAGTTGGTTAGGCCAAAGAACATTACTGTGGGTTCAAAGAGCCCCTTGTGAGTAATGAATGCTGCCTTCCATTGGTCCCCTTCTTTGATTTGAACATTGTTATATCCCCACCGTATGTCAAATTTAGTGAACAGTTTGGCATCCTTTAGTTTGTTGGCGAGGTCAGAGATCAAGGGAAGGGGATATGCATCTTGGACCGTATGTTCATTTAGGTACCTATAGTCTTGATAGGGATGAAGTCCTCCGTCTTTCTTTTTCACAAAAAAGAAGGGGGATGCTTGCAGAGATTTTGAAGGTCTGATTTTCCCAGTACAAAGGTTTTCATCCACAAAATTATCAGCGCCTTTTTGTTCATCAGGGGACAGCAGGTATAGTTTCCCAATTTTTGGAACAGAAGTTTCATCGAGATTTATGGCGTGGTCATACGGTCAGGTCAGGGGAATGTGGTCGGTAGCTTTTTTTGTGAAGATGGAGGTGTATTGGGAGTATTTGGGAGGTAGAACGGGTTTTGGTTTGGTCAGGGATGCTTCTTGGGCTAATGTGGTGGCAGTAGTTACTTTTCATACCAGTCTCTCTAGTGGTTGGGCTAGGAATTTTGGTTCTATTTTGATGATTCGATTGATAGAGTATTGTCTGACCTCCTTTTCTGTGCTTTTGGAGGGTAAATCTTTTCCTAGATAATGACATACTCCTTCAATGGCTATTCTGTCGAAATTCCTGTGTTTGGGTGGAGGGGTGGTCTTTTTTGTGAGAGAGATGTGATCATTGGTCTTAAGGTATCCTGTTTGTCTTGCCATGTGGGATAGGGAAAGTTCGACGGATTTATCAATCTTTTCTTGGAGACAGATGGTTCCTCGTTGCCAGTTAATGGAGGGATTTGCGGATTGAAGCCATGGATGCCCTAAGATGACATTCTCCTTTCCAGCATTCATGACATAGAATCGGATTCTTTGGGTGATAGTTCCAATCTTGACGTACAGCATTGCAACTTCATTGCACGAGGTGTTATTTGTTCTGTCAGTGTTTTGGATGAGAATGGGTTGGGGGGGTTTTTCCATAGGGATTTTATTTCTTTTTACAAAATCCTTGTCAATGCAGCATATTTGTGCACCAGAGTCAACGAGGGCAGTGGTGGTGACAACTTTCAGAGTTTGTACTGAGGTAATGAGGTCGAGGGAGATGTAAAGGGAGTGGGGTTTTATTTTGGTTTGCAGTATGATTACATGATTTATGGAAGCTACTTGCATCTCGAGTGGCTTCCTCATCAAAAATCCAGTTCATAAGCCTTGGCCACTTGTTCCCATGAGGTGGCTTCTTCTTTGAGGATTCTTCCTACAGTGGCTTCTTTTTCTACTTCTTCTATGGTGGCTGTGGTTGTGGCCACTTTCTTGGTGGGTGGTCATTTGTCAGATTGAGGGGGAATGGGAGGGGGTCCAGTGTAGTTTTTGGCTATGTGGCCTTTCTGTCTGCATCAAAGGCAACGTCCTTCCTTAAAGCAACATTGTTGTTCTTCTGGGGTGAGTTTTGGAACACGTTCCAATTTATCAACATCCATTGCATTGGGATCTCGTGGGGTTCAAGGAGTATTTGGGGATGGCTTAGTGGAGGGGTGTCCTTTAGCTATCCCCATGGCTAACTTTTCCTGGTTCCACATTTTTACTATTTTCTTATACCAGGCATTGGGAGTGTCAGGGATGGTGTCAGTGGCATAGATTCTTTTCATGAGCCACGTGGGTATTCCTTGGCGGAAATATCCGCAAATGGTGGGGTTATGGGCTGCATCAGACAATTGTCCGTTGGCAACCCTCATTTTGAACTCACTGATGTATTCTTCAAGTTGCTCTCCTCATGTAATCTTTGTGGTGGCTAGCCACGTTCTGGCTTGTTCTTCAGCATCTTGAGTGATAAACGAAGCCCTAAAGTCTGTTCGAAACTGGGCCATAGTCCCAAAATTTGGTATGGCTCTGGTGGTAGCAGCAACTGTTCTGGCATCTGCCCACCTTAGGGCATTTTCTTCAGTGAGATACGAGAGAGCGAATATTACTTGTTTCTCGTCATCATCATAGATGGCTTGGTTGATGTGGAGGTACCATGCTACTGCGTTTAGCCAGAATTCTCCTTTCTTGAGGTCTCCATCATAGTTGGTGGGGACCCCAATTCTGAGTTCAACAGGTCTAATGGGTATGTTCTGTCCTTGATTTCCCATTGGTAGATTAAAAATTCGTCCTGTTTGGGGAATTGGTGTAGGTGACAGTGGGGTAGGTACTCTGGGAATTCTTATTTGGTGGGTGAATTGGTGTGCAAGTTGGATGGCTTCAGTATTTCTTTCATGGAGTTCCTCTATGGTGGGTAAGGTCTCTTCAGGGTCTAGGTATTCTAGGGGTTCTTCCTCTTCAGGGGGAGTGGGAGAGTTGGAGGGGGAGGTTTCAATGGGTGGGTTTTGTTGAAAAGTGAAGAAGATGGATGTGGGGATTCGGGGGTGTTGTTCTTTGAAAGGAATGGTGGTAGAGTTGCTGCGACAAAGGCAGACTCATTTAAGAGGAAGCTAGTTCTTTTGTTACACATGGATCAGGTAGATTCAAGTGTAGACTCAAACTACGAAGATCGACTACAAGTCTTAAGGACTAGTAGTGGAGAAACTGGTTGTGAAGCATAGTGACTGCTAGGAAGAGATCCGAGTGAGTAGTCAAGCCAATTGAGGTTGGATTGAGTAGAACTAGCTTAGATATAAAGGTACATGGAGAACCCTATTTATAGGGTACAGAATGGCGCACAGACCATGTCTGTGTATGGTACATCATATCATAAAAGGAACACCAAGAGCAAGTGTAGTGAGACAAAACAAAAGAATAAGGATGACCATATAGGGAATCGTAACAACTACCAAAGTATCAAAACTTTGATGGGATAGCAATGGAAGAAGTATGCTGATATCTCAGAAAGGATTTATCCGCTGAAAGCACCAAAAAGGAAGTACAACAATATTCCATCAATTGGGTAATAAAAATCAGACCAAGATTCCTCGCCCAACCATTAGAAAAACTAGTATGAAAAGTGACCACTGCAACCACCCTAGCCCAAGAAGCCTCCCTATCTAAACCAAAACCCATCCTACCCACCAAATACTCCCAATACATTTCAATTTTCACCAAAGAAGTGACAGATCACATTCCCCCAATCAGACCATATGACCATGTCATAAAACTAGATAACTCGTTTGTTCTGAAAATTGGGAAACTATACCCACTATCTCCCGACAAACAAAAAGCCACAGATGACTTTGTAGATGAAAACCTCCGAACTGGAAAAATTCAACCCTCAAAATCTCCCCAAGCATCCCCTTTCTTCTTTGTAAAGAAGAAGGATGGAGGGCTTCATCCATGCCAAGACTACTGATATCTGAATGAACATACCATCCAAGACACCTATCCCCTCCCACTTATTTCTGACCTTGTCAACAAACTAAAAGATGCTAAACTCTTCACCAAATTTGATGTCTGATGGGGATATAACAATGTTCGAATCAAAGAAGGGGATCAATGGAAAGCCACATTTATCACCCATAAAGGGCTATTTGAACCCACTGTTATGTTCTTCAGACTCACAAACTCTCCCCCCACCTTTCAACGGTTTATGAATGACTCATTCCAAGATCTTATAGCCAAAGGATTGCTGATCATTTATATGGATGATCTTCTTATTTTTTCCAATAATGCTGCAGAACATAAAGAATGAACCAAAAAAGTTCTTCAATGAATGAAGGAACTGGACCTCTGTCTAAATCTTGAAAAATGTACCTTCACAGCTGAACAAGTGGAATACCTAGGAATGATCATAAAACCTGGAGAAATAGCGATGAACCCAGTGAAAGTGCAAGGGATCAAAGAATGGCTTACACCAAACAGTGTAAAAGAAGTTCGCTGAGGAGCCAGATGCTCACTACAGTTGTAAGTCCCATTTTGCATGATTTCTAGTGTTCTAGGTTGCCTGGTGCCTGCTGCACAAAGCGCTGAGCCAAGCCAAGCAAGTCCGAGTCCATCCGAGCTGTCTGGCCTAGTCTGGTCGACCAGATCTGATGGTATCAGCCCAGAATGTCAAACCGGACAGTTCTGTTGATAGGAAACAGTTTGTTTTACCTCCTTTTACCTATTCACACTTAGTCCGAACAGTTTTACTGCGTTCCCTTTTGTCACACTTCATTTTGGTGCCCCTGACTCGGACCTAGACCCACAGAGTGGTCAGGTACATTCGCACCCTCAGACTTTTGATTTTAGGGTCGGACCTTTTCGTATTTACATACCAGACAGTGCCGCTTCGATGCCCAGTGCATGTGGCTAGCGTTTTATTAGTTTTTCTTTGTTGACAGTCTCGGGTATGCCCAGACTATAAAAACTATGTACGGACTACCTAATAAAAAGTTTTCCCCTTCAGAAGAGACCACCAGTGAGTGTCTGGGGAAGCTCAACAGTAAGTGACCACCATAGGTCTTTCGTATATCATTTTTCATATCGTTTTCTGCCTGGCTGGTACTTCATCCAGTCTGGAGGCCCCTATTTCCGTGCAGTTGCACTTGGAGTCACTTGGACTCATCACATTTCGGTCAGGTTGGGCAGTCTTCACTCGGAAGACTTAGCTCTCAGTGTTCTCCCTTGTTTGGACAACTCCCATTGAGTAGATTGAGTTGGAACCCTTTGGGACGATCACTCATTCCTTCTTCTTTCTTTCATCTGCTTGCATTAGGCTCTCCCTTGGAGTAGCTGCAAGATATACTTTTGTTGTCTTACATCACTCTTTCCTTGGTTTTGCCAACTTCTATTGACGATTCATCCCCAATTACTCCAATATTGCACAACCTCTCCTTAATCTTACAAAGAAGAATCATCCATGGTCCTGGACTGACAAAACACAAATGTCCTTCAACCTCCTCAAAGAATGCTTTGTCAAGGAACCAACACTATGGATGCCCAACCTCACATCCCCTTTCACCATTGCCACAGATGCTTCAAAATATGCCTCAGGAGGCATTCTCCTCCAAACCAATACAAATGGTGACTGGCAACCTTGTGCCTTCATCTCATAAACATTCAGTTCTGTAGAGAGGAACTATGACATTTACAACAGAGAACTTTTAGCTGTCATAAGAGCACTAGAGTCATGGCATCATTACCTACAGGGATCCCTACATCCTGTACATGTATTCACTGACCACAAAAACCTCACCTACTTCTGACAACCTCAGAAACTCAACCGAAGACAAGCTTGATGGCTTCTAGATTTGTCTGAGTATGATCTTCGATTCACCCACATAGCTGGAAAACTCCTTGGGGCTCCCAATGCTCTCTCTTGCAGACCAGACTACATCCCCACCTCTGACAATGACAATGATAATATCACCCTCCTCCCACCAGAAGTCTTCATTAACCTCATCAATAAGGAACTCCTACTCAAAATAGCAAATTCCTCTGCCACCGACCCCTTAGTCCTCAATGCACTACACACCCTTCCCAGAGAGTTACCCACTAAATTTCATGCTTGCCTCTCTGACTGGCACTTCAAAGAGAGTATACTGTCATTCCAAAACTGTACCTACCTACCCCCCAACCTCTGTAAACAAGTCATTTCCCAATGCCATGATCATCCCACCACAGGCCATCCAGGCAACCTTAAAACATGACAACTAGTCTCTCAAGAATACTGGTGGCCAGGTCTAGCCACCTTCATTCAACAATATGTGGAAGGTTGTGCTGTTTGTCAACAAAACAAAACAAATACTCATCCAATGACTGCCCCACTTATCCCAATACCTTCCTCTGCCACCAGACCCTTCCAAAATATCTCCTGTGACTTAATCACCGACTTACCCCCCTCAAACAGGTTTGACTGTCTATTGGTTGTGGTTGACCATGGGCTTACAAAGGGGGTAATTCTATGCCCAACCAAGAAAACTGTAGATGCAGCAGGAATTGCTGCACTCTTCCTACAGAAAGTTTACAAAAGGTTTGGGTTATATGACAAAGTAATATCCAACAGAGGACCTCAGTTTGCATCCTCCTTCACCAAAGAACTAGAAAAACTCCTCAGATACAAATCATCCCTTTCTATGGCCTATCACCCCCAATCGGACGGAGAAACTGAAAGAGTCAACCAAGAAGTCAAAACATACCTCTGGATCTTCTATAGGGCTAACCCCTCTTCATGGACTGATCTAATCCTGTTCACTGAATTCGCTCATAACCATCAACCACATTTCGTCACACATCAGTCACTGTTCTATCTCATGATGGGCTACAAACCATGTCCCCTTCCCACCACCATCTCCTCCTCCACTATCCCCACACTCAAAGAACAACTAAAAATCATTAACACTGCCTGAGCTGAAGTGCTAGCTACCCATGACCTAGCCAGACAAATCATGAAAGCCAGAACATTCAGGAAAATTGTTCAACTAAGGAAAGGAGATAAAGTGTGGCTAGAAGCCCAAAACCTAAGACAACTCCTTCCCAATCCCAAATTCTCTCTCAAACGAGAAGGTCCATTCCTAATCATGGAACAACTATCTCCTGTCACTTTCAAACTCCAACTCCCACAGTTGTGGAAAATTCACAACACATTCCATGCTTCCCTTCTTTCCCCTTATAAAGAAAATTCTATACATGGCAAAAACTTCCCAAAACCCCCTCCAGATCGCATTGATAACAAAGAACATTACAAAATTGAAAAGATCATTTGTCATCAAGGAATGGGGACCTGATGGAAATACTTGATCCAATGGAAAGGGTACTCCGCTAACAAAGATTCCTGGCCACCTGAATTGGAACTTCAATTGGTCCTAGAAATCCTTCAAGGATATAAAAAGTCACTTCGACATTGAAACTTCTCATCCTCTTGACCATCATCACCTGGACACAAACAACTGCCATGTCTATCAAACTTAACAACAATGACTTTGCCCCTCCCATTCCCCTTGAAACCACCTTGTCCAATAACATTCCCTTCTTTCCTGCACCTCTCCTTGATCATTCTGCTGAACACCCCTTCCCTGCAGAATGCTTTCCCTTCTTTACACATGGACAACCCCAATGTAACATGACAGAAGAAGAATTTGCCATCCTTGATACTGCTATGCTCAACCCTCATCTTATCTTCCTCATGGAAAAGATCCTAGACCCTTCATCCATTTTTGCCACTCTTATTAAAATATACACAAGTCATATGGCCATTCACAATCACCTCCTCACTCTCACCAGCCTGCTCTCTAATGAACCCAACATATCCCCAGCCCTCACGCTTATGCAAATTGCTGATGTCCAAGTCCATTGACACCTCTTAACTCTGATGGCCAAACTCCACTTCAAAGATGCTCTTTCCTCCATAGACACAATACTCAGGGAAATGGGAACTTCAAACCAAGTCCTACCCCAAGGGTTAATCATGGACAAACCATTAGACCTATCTGCCAATGACCTGGTAAACCAAGATGATCCTCCCCTTCCAGAATTTCATTATTGCTACTGGGCAGCATGTCTTCACTGCCATCACACCAGTCACGACCAACCTCATTATAGGAGATATTGTTGCCCCGCATGTCGCCAATGGGCCCCTGGACACACCCTAGGAAATTGTCGTCAAAGACCACAATGGTTCTATCACACAGGTTGTTGTTCTTTATCTTCATCTTCAGACAGTACTTCTTCAAACTCCCCCCATCTCCTCACCCCCATCACCATCCATACATGAGAGGACATCCCCAAGGACTAAAATGGTTCCAGTACACAGCAGTCAACACCTCACCACCCCCCAGAATGATTCCCCTGATGGATCACATCCATCTTTCTGGTGCCATCATGAGGGAAACTACCCCTGCTTTGGAATCCCCTGCACCCACACCCAAACCTCAGTTATGGGGGTCACTATTGGAACCTGATGAAAATGTCATCAATGAGAACTCCTCAGAGACCTCCTCTCCCCATTATTCTCCTGTAGCTCCAATCACTTGTCTCCTTTTTAACCCCCTTCTCTCAATTGCTAACCCTGTGTCCCCCTTCTCTCCACCACCATCCTATCACTCGACCCCCGATACATCTGAACCCAGGATAGATCTTGTAGAACTCAGTCAGTTAACCATTCAAGGGCTACATGAACTTGCCATGCATATGGTACAACAACATGCTCTAAGAATTCAACAAATGCTTGACAGAGATGAAGAGGTGCCTTACTCCATCTACATGGACCATCAAGATGCACTAATCACTGTGAGAACACCCTCCCCTGATTCCCCATTTCAAGAAGATCTCCCAGGGAATTATATCCCCTCTTACCTTACTCATAGCAATGATATTACAGGCAAGGAAGATGACAATGAACTCATGGCCAGAGGGATTAGAGATTTAAAAAATGGTGGAATTTTTATCTTGACAAGGGGCTAATGTTATGATCTCTATCCCTATTTCCCTTTATGAATAACCTTGTTCTCTTCTTTTGTCTTGTTACACTTGGTCTTGGCTTACTTCTTTTGTTACAGTGTACTATACACAGATATGGTCTGTGCACAACTCTGCACCCTATATATAGGGTTCTCCTTGTACTACTATATCTAAGCTAGTTCTACTCAATCCAACCTCCATTGGCTTGACCACTCACTCAGATCTCTTCCAGCAGTCACTACACTTCACTCCTAGTCCTCTCCACTACTCATCTCTCTTGACTAGTAGTCGATCTTAGTAGCTTGAGTCTATGCTCATACCTATCCAGTCCAAGCATAACAAGTGTGTTTACAATTGATATTGACACTACTAGTAATCTTGCAACCACTGCCATGCTAATTCTCATTGGTTCAGGATCCAAACACATTCAAACTTGAACTGAATGCAACATTCAGTTCATCTAACGTTCAGTTCCAGGTTCAGCACTTGACCTAAACCTGAACAGAAGTTCAGTTCTGCATTCTGAAAAATCACAGATGAACCAGACTGAACCGAACTTGTCCAACACTACTAATCATATATGGTGTGTGTGAAGTAATTTGGTGCTCAAAAGCAACTCAAAAGTAGCTCAAAAGTAGCCAAAAGCAAGATGCAAGATGTGTGATCTACTTTTGAAAGTGCTGTTTTACTTTATGTCAATGCAGCCTAATAGCCAAGCGAAAGTGACAGTAAAGTAATTGAATGATTTGTTGATGCACATGCTGTCGTGGACTATTCCATCAGGCTATTTACCACAGAAGTCATGCTATCTGAGATTGCTCAAGTTGTGACCATCTCATGTTGACAACCTAGGTCTAGTGAATTGCCAGGCCCAGCTTCAAAGCCAAGCCAGGCTGGGCTGAGCCCCCCTGAGCTGGGCCTGAGCTGAGCCCAGTAGTCAGCTTTTGGGGGCTTATGGCCCAGCCTGAGGTTTTTCAAAGCCAAGGCCAAGCCCCCAAAAGCCAGGCCAAGCCCCCAAGCCAGGGCTTTGATGACAAGGGCAGGACCTGGAGCTTGGAGGACCAAGTGAAGGATAGTACAGACAGCCACTGTATGCCACATTGATCAGAGCAAGCTCTTGAGATGGCAAGATGACATACAGTTACCGATACCATCTAGTTCACTAGAGGAAAAGACAGCGTTCTCATGGTAGTTAGCAAGGCCATGAGCCTGTTCAATAAGACTGGGAGGGAGACAGTGAGCATAGGACTGGTTGTGGTTCAGCTGGGTGTCAATCTAGTTGTAGATATTCCAGGCATTTTCCAGAGTTGTAGGGCAGCCAGAGACATAGTCATGAACAGCACTGAAGAATGGCTGAGCAGCCTTTACCATAGCCTTGAACTTGGGTGAGTTATACACACTCTTGACATATTCCTCAAAGGCCTGCCAGAATGTTGCAACAGATTAGTCCACATTCCTGAGCCTCATGGCAAGAATGTGAACAAAACATACTGGGCAGTTAATCCAGGGCTCAAGGGAACAGTCATTTCTGGGCTCTACAGTTTCAATAGGGACATGTTGGTATCCACTGAGAGGAGCAATGACCATTGTTTCATTGGCAAGAATGATTTTGTTGTTGGGGTTGGGGGGGTAAAGACCTTGGAGGAGGGTGATGGCAGAGTTGAAGATCATGAGACCCTCACTGCCAGCCTTGGCATGGATGTGGAGTTTGTGGGTGTCAATGATGTCTGATTTCATGTTGTTGATGTAAGATGGCAAAGAGCTAGTCAGATACATCAAATGGAGGAAGGCCCCGAGCTGGTGAGATTGGACCTGTGAGAGTGAGGAGACATCTAAGACTGGGAATTAGTGATGTTAAGGGCCTGGCCTGGGGTTCTGCCAGGCCAGGGCTCAGGACCCAGGCCCTGGCCTACCCTTACCTTACTTACTGACCATGGATTT
>JBBPTY010001246.1:0-10554 GCA_038094335.1 Tylopilus aff. striatulus | reverse complement strand
GGCCTCTTCCATCCGTTCCTTGGGTCGGTAAAACACGCTAGGTACTGATAACATGGAAACGATCGTAAGCATTTCCGCGGAACACCTGTATTCCACGGATGCAATCAACATCTTCGCCATGGATGGTTCCATGGGGAAGTCGGACATCTTGCGCCCTACCGGGGTTAGATCCCCGACATTGTCGAGCGCCCCAAGAACCCAAAGCTGGTACATCGAATTGATGATGTTTGCCTACAAATCGTGAATACCACATCTGAAAATAGACACCTCCCAACATACCTGAGGGGGAGGGTCCATGAAATCAAACTCTAGAAGGTTCTTTACGCCTAGGGATTTCAATAACAACACGGTATTGGCCAAGTTAGTCCGCTGTATCTCAGGTATGGTATTTGGAAACATTTCGTTTCGGTAAGCCATCTCCGTATACAAACGGTAGCAGAATCTATGAGGTTGTTAAAAACCATGCCACTCCAGTAGACCATTTATGAACAACTAACCCACTGCCTGTTCGTCCAGCGCGACCGGTACGTTGATTTGCATTCGCCTGACTAACAGGAGTAATCTGAAGAGCATCCATACCGACTTTCGGGTTGTATACTTTCAGCTTGGAATACCCAGAGTCGACAACATACAGGATGCCATCAACTTAAAATACTATGAGCAGATTGCCAACGTATAGTACAAGGAACCCTCACCTGTCAAGGAAGTTTCTGCAATGTTTGTGGCTACGATAACCTTGCGGCGACCATCGCTAGTGGGCTCGAATATGCGGGCCTGCAAGTCGGCCGGCATCTGAGAATAAATTGGCAATACTGCCAGAGGCGGTGGCTCATCCAGCTGCTCAAGCCGCTCTATGAACGCAGCCTCAGTGAAGATCGAATTTTGATCCAACGAAATAGTGCTAACCTTGTACGACTTGGCAAGTGACTTCTATGTCCTCTTGACCGGTCATGAAAACAAGGATATCACCTTGCGGTAATGAGAGATGGATCTGCAAGACTTGTTTGACAGCACTGTCAACATAATCTTCGCAAGGGGACTTGGAATGATATATTTCGACAGGGAAGGTACGACCAGGAATGGTGTATGTTGGCGCATTTCCATAGAACCCGGAAAACTATTTTCACGAGTGAGCATGCGTCCAATGTAAAGAGGGTGACTCAGCTTCTCACCTTCTCCGCATTCATAGTTGCAGAAGTGACAATGAGCTTCAGATCACGACGTCGTGAGAGGACTAGTGGAATAAAATCAGCAACTGATGGTACTGCATTAGAGGATAAGCTTACTCTTCCTTAGAAGGCCCATGAGGACATCAGTGCTGAGCGATCGTTCGTGTGCTTCGTCAAGAATGATGACACTGTATCGATCCAAGTCGCCTTCGTTTAAAGACTCTCGCTGTAGTACACCATCCGTCATATCTACGAAACGCACATGTCAGCTTGAATAGATGCACGGAATCACAGTTTACATTTGATCTTTGTCTCCGATGATGTACAATCTTCGAATCGAATGGCATAACCAACTAGCCCACCTAACTTACACTAGAAACGCTGTTTAGGCGCAAGAAAACAAAAGAAATCATGTAACATACCTCTATCTCTTCCGAGACACGTTTCGCAACGGACATGGCAGCAACACGACGTGGCTGCGTGCAACCGATAATGCCGAAGGAGGCATACCCATCCTCGTAAAGAAATTGCGCCAGTTGAGTAGTCTTGCCTGAACCGGTCTCACCCACAACAATGACGACTAATCGTGTTTGTCAACGATAACACAGTGCTAATTGCTTTAACGCTTACCTTGGTTCTCTCGGATGACTTTGAGCAAATCTTCTCGACATGCGAATGCAGGCAGATACTCCCTCTGCTCCTTTAAAGTCCTGCTTTTGGCGAACGAGCTAACTCCAGCAGTCGTCTTTAAATGGCTAGCAAACTTCGAGTCGCCTTTGTAATCCTCCTTCTCAGCAGACGCGGCTGCCATTTCGGCTGCAGCTGTTGGAGTGCAGAACGCGACATATCTTGTGAATGTCCAACTCGACAAGTAACAAAAGTGTGGACTAGGAACGTACCCTCGGCTTCGGCCTCCTCATCCTTGACGCCCATGATGTTCCCCAACGAAGTTCCTCCTAGGGAAGCTAGTTTAGCGGCCGCTTTCGCGCGCTCAGCTTGCTCTCGTTTCTCCTTCACCAAAGCACTCCCCTTCTTGGAGAATATGGCCATGTCGCTCGACGGGTCCCTGATAGGATTGATGGGCTCTAATTGCTTCGTGAAGATCGTTTTGCCATCCAAGAATGGGGGTTTGAGGTCGTGAACCATGACGTGAACGGTTGATTCCGACTCGTCTTCGAAGTCGAGGTCAAGTTCCTTACGAGTGGCAACACCGGAAGTAACCATCCGGTTTGCTTCCCATAAGTCGTTGTCGGCATTCTAGGCGCGATTCAGTGAGTAAAGTTTTGCGGTGATGTTGCCGAGTACTCACATACTGGGCCTGTCTAGCCGAGATTTTTTTCTGAGTGAAAAATCATTGAGCGCGATCTCGACCGCAAAACATGAATAGGTACTCACTCTGGCTTTTGTTGCAATTTCGGTCTCCTTAATGACACCAAGATCCTCATACTGAGCAAGAGGATTATGTTCTTCGTCGCCAGCTACACCTCCTTCCTCAGCACCACTATACCAGTCCCGATCCAACCTGACTTGCTCTTCCTCCCATTCTCTCATATCGACACCCAAAAGACCGTCGTCCTCTGGACTCTCCCCTCGTAGAACCCGAGGTGTTGGAGCATCCCATGTCCTGCTCTTTGCGCCTCCCCACCCTACGCCCTCCCCCTCACGGCTTCGTCTTGGCGTCGACTCCCATCCAACGTTAGGTACGCGCACGCTTGGCGCATCATGGTCGCGATCACGACTGCCTCGTTGACTGCGCGGTGTCGAATCCCAGTTCCTTCCAGAACGACCTTCCCATCCTCGATCGTCTCTATTGAGTCGTCGTTGGAAATCTCCGAGACCTTTTGGTCCGTCTGCCCTGCGTTCCTGAGTGACGGAAATGCCCTCTGCATGATACGATGAGAGGTTGAAGGACTACATGGACAGATGCAGCTCACCTCTCTGCTTATCCCTATTTTTCCTGTACTCGTGCAACCTTTGTCGAGCAGTCTCAGAGAGGCCACCAGGATTTGAAGGGGTCTCTGGGCCTCTCTGACGAGACGTACCACTCCTTGAAGGAGGTAAGCTTGGAACTAACGTACAGGTCAGATGCAACACCATAAATCCCTCAAGACACATACCCTTGAAAACAGCTTCATCATCCAACCTAGGCTTCTTCCTGGGTCCGTTTTCTGCAGCTGCCTGGTCCCTCTTTTCTTGAGCTAGGCGATCTAGACCGAGAAGGGAACCACGCGGTGTCGGGGGTTCGATTGGTTTAGTGGGTTGACGAAACGTATGCCTCTGCATAGACATAGCTTTGTCAGTGCAGGAGACGGTTACGGACTAACTGACAAGAGACTAACTTGTCTAGACTGCCAGAAGTAGTTGAACCAAGCGGCTTACGTCAGCACTCGGTCGCAACTCGACAAAATATGTAAAGTAAGTGGTATGACGTCTAACGATGTATTTGAAAGTACTACATGAAATAGCGACTCTTTCCCCTGATACTTGCATACCTGTCGGGTTTTGGTGGCTTTCCATAAACAGGCTCTTCCATTTCTGCATGAGAGGGATGTTATACCTGCCAGCGCAACACTCGAAAACGAGGAATTGTGACTCACTGAGGAAATCACGATATATTCTTGAAACAGCCGAGTTCCATTCCGCCCTCCACATGTGTGCGCCACCACCAGAGGATGGGTCCATACCATACGTCACCATAAATTCTCTCACCGAAAATCCAAGACGTTGATCCATGTTGACGATAGGTACATCTATGTGCGTTTTCTGAGGAAGGAGAAGAACGGTATAGCGGTGGTATGGTGTGCCCTTTTGAGGATGTGGCGGTAAGTATCTCGTGTGAGAGTCGACATCGGAGATCAGGGAAGTGGAGGTTGCCGACAAAGGGACATTGGGCCTGAAGAAAGGCACGGTCGGAAATGTCCAACCAGTACAGAGATATAATAAACATACTGCAGCCAGTGGAGGAAGGACTGGTATGTGCTACCAGCCGCGTCAGGTACATCTGCATCTTGGTGAGTCAATAGAATAGGATACACGTAGTATTTGATCACCTGGATCCACCATTATCAAGGTGTATAGACGCTCGTCTATGTGGAAAACGTCCTTGTGGAGCCTGGGTGGATTAACAGTCTTATTTTCGATGAGAAAGTGGTAATACTGGGCGGCGGTGAGCAGACTGACCTGCTCTGGAAAAAGATAAACCCCTGGCTCCACGAATTTGTATTGCGACGTGGTCGACGCCGTGTCGGTTTGGAATTCCGGAAATGACACGCGGAGGTCAAATGAAGGGTGAAAGTTGGGAACCACGTCAGGTATGACGTGCATTTGGTGGATGCGTTCCATCTGTGGAATATTTGAATGAGTCGGAGGGTGTATCCAACGGCGTACCAATAAGTCCAATGCACCCTCCTTTCTCCAACGCTGTTCAAGTATATGTCTGTCTACCACCCTTGACATGTCCGCTGGAATAAAGCATCATAATCAGTAACAGAATAGTTGAAGATAGTTTGCGCACCCATTCCGTTTGCACACTTCCATTGAACCTCCGGGAAGTTGATCTCGCTTTGTATCGTAAGATACTCCAGCTTCTCTTCCATTCCCTTGATCAACGCGGGGTCCGGCTCGGGTGCCTCCCTTGCAGTGGCCAACGAGGCAGCAATACTTTGCGCCTCCAGCTTCAACGTCTCCGAATCCGTCTTGATAAATTTTAACGCTTCATCAAATGCGGGGAGAACGCCGTAGGCCAAAGGCCGCTTCCATTCTCGCGGTTGGTTGAGTGAAATTTCTGGTCGACGCGTCTTGACAGGACGGGCTTGTTTTTTGTGTGTCGCATCTTCGGAAGCCGGCGTGACCGAACTTGTCCGCAACCCAGAGGTGGTGCCAGCTAGTCTTACCAGCTGAGATGGCACCCTCCGCCATCCAATAATGCGAGCCAACATATTGGGGGAACGGTAGAATTCAAATGGAAATGGGGGTGGGCTTTGCCCGCCCGCACACCCGGAACATTCCCACGGCTGTTCACCCTCATGATATTGCACAGCGTCCAACTAGAACGTATCCGGCGGCCCTTGGGGTTGAACCGATTCAGAGTTCATGCATTTATGAACAGTTACAGTAATTATGGTACAGTGCGATCCTAAGTTTTCGCTTATAAATCTTCGGTGTTCAGCGTTGGCTTCTCTGGTTTAGAAACTGGCTCAGCCATGACGAGATCAGAAG
This sequence comes from Tylopilus aff. striatulus, assembly GCA_038094335.1. Classification (NCBI taxonomy): domain Eukaryota; kingdom Fungi; phylum Basidiomycota; class Agaricomycetes; order Boletales; family Boletaceae; genus Tylopilus; species Tylopilus aff. striatulus. The sequence goes on along the minus strand of JBBPTY010001246.1, from coordinate 5,167 downwards.
CAACCTGGAAGCCGTCTAGGATCTCTGGAGCTACGTTCCGAATGTTCGGAAGTTGCTGTATGAAGTCCCCGACGGTCACAACGGCATTCCTCATCGCGGTGCTTTCTTTCTCTCGGTACGCGGCCGCATTGGGCTCAATCATCTTGCGAAGAGTATGTCCTTCCTTGACTAGGACACTAAGACAAAAGGGTCGGTGAGAAAGGGGAAGCTATCTATAGATTCAGGCTCGCCTTATACTACTCAACTGCCTTCCTAGCTCTTCAAGACGTTCATGATCCTTTGTAAGTAAATCTTTGGTTTTGCTCTTGAGCTGGTGAGCAACGGAAATGGCTTTGTCGAGGCACACGATGAGGTGAGGTAGTGCCCTGAGATACCAGGTGCGGTAGATATTCCGCCTCCACTGAGAAGCATAAACATTTTTGAGGCATGCAAAATAGATTGTGTTCCTTTGCGCGTCCAACCCTTTTCCAACGGCACGCCCCTGGGCTTCATGATGATGGCGGTATGCACGGAAAGCAGCTTGAATCTTCTTTGCTGCGGTGACCTCCTCTTCGGTGGGCTCGTGCTCACGACTTAGCACAGATCCAGGCTCATTCGCCGCTTGTGTGAGCTCAGGCTCTTCGTGAACCTCATCTACCTGCTCAAGTTCGGACACCTCGGGCTGAGTGTGCTCCTCCGCAGTTTCAGGCTGAGAAACATGAACGACCCGGGGAACGAATCTTGATGCGTCAGCGCGCAGGTCCGAGCGAGCTGCCACGAGTTGAGCGGCCAAGAGAGATGGGATTTCAGAGGGATGGGCGAAATGGATGTGGTGAATGCGGGGCAACTTGAGTGGTGGAGCTCGCTGTGGATCTCTTTGTTTGTGAAGGAGCTGTACTAGGTCCTCAATGACCACTTTGGCATCGGTATCGTACTCTACCATCACCTCCAGTAATTCGTTGTCGCGAGCGTGTAAGTACCTGAGATAATATTATGTATGTCAAAGCGCCAGCGAATAAAGTGACCAACGTACCTTCGAAAGAGTTTATGCGTAGTTCCAGCGGTCCGCAGAGTGAAGAAGATGTTCTTAACTTTGTTCCGGACCGCAAGGCTTCGTACATTGTAAGACACTAGAGATTACTGTTAGCATTACGCCCATCTGCATCATACAAATCAGTAAACGCACGCAGACAGAGAGCCCTGCAACTGTCGACCATGCCAGTTAAATTTATTATACTGTATATGAAAGAGAGACTGACATTCTAGAAGTAAAGAAATTGCAAAGTATTGGCATCAGTTTGGAATGCGACAGTAAATATAATCCTTGGAGTTCTAAGTCAAACCTGGCCTCACCAAAAACAGACCCCAATGGACAACTTACTACGAGCTGCCTCCAAATCCGACAGAAGGCGCCTCAGCAACTCTTGCACAGAATTCAGCAATTCTACAATTAAAATGGGTCCGACTGCCATCTTTATGTGTAGATTTTTATTCGAAGAGAGCCAGCTTCGTGGAAGAACAAGGCCATCGAGTGGGAGGCTGAAGGAAAGGCACCATGAGACAGAAGCCTTGCCAACAATTTGTTCAAAACAATCGCAGAAAACAGACAGGTCTACGGGCAACTCAGACTGGAGGATGTGCCTGCAACCAATTAGCTTGACAGTTAACCATGCCCTTCGATCCCACCCTACCTGGAGAACAATAAGCCCGCAAAAATGCAGCTTTGTTGAGTACCATCGAAGAAGCGAACAATGTCCTCGAGTATACAGCGATCAAGATATACAAACCGGGGTTCTCTGATAAGATCGGTATTGAAACGAGCCTGTCTAATGCACTTGAGAGCATTGGACTCATCGAATGCGAAGATGAGACTGGTCAACTTCAACACTGTCGTCAGTGTCCAAGGACTGGAGCCTGCTTGCAATGTGTACAACGCATCTCCAACCCAGTACCTCATGGTACGTATGCCCTCTCGAGCACCAGGTATCAAAGAGAAATTGAGATCAGCTACTGATCCCTGAGTATGAGACTGGGGATTAAAGGCTTCGTAAAGATGTGTGAGCCAGTCAAGGACGCTACATGGTTCATGATTCAATCGCAGGTCTGGGGTGCAGAAAGATCACCACACACCAGCTTCATCTATGAAGACTTGGACTGACGGAGTACATCAGCTGAAGAATGCAGATCTGTTGGAGATGAACACCAACCTGAAGGTTGTAGCGTTTGGTAGGACTGACGTGACTAGGCCTCAGGCACACACAGACACTCAGACACACAGGCATCGGACCTCAAGACAATCGGGCATCCACGCCCACCCACATTCATTCATTCAGGTGCCTGGAGGTGCACTCATGCAGCTCACTCATAAGCAGATGCAGGCACAGACACATCATGATTTAGACAAAGAAAAGAACAAAGTATTGTTGAATACTCTGTAGTCACTGTTATATTGGTAGTAAGTAAGTACACACCTGTTGAATACTCTGTAGTCACTAAGGAACTAAAGGTAGACTAGGTGCGATGTAAGTAGTGCTTATGTAAGCAGAAAAGCGTACATAATCTAAATATTCCAACAAGTATGACTACGCAGTATCTACTTGGGGCCGAGGGTGTGCTTGAGGATGGCGTGCTTCTCCCATTGAAGACCAGTGTGCCTCCTCATCTTGACAGCCTCAGCACTCAGTTGCTGGACCTCAGCCTCAATCTGCTGAGCCTGGGCCTCAGAAGCATTGATGCTCTCCTCGAATTGGAGAGTGGCAAGGCACACAATGTCTGGCAGTGGTGAAGCAGGAGAAGGAGCCACTGGTGGCTCGTGACGGTTGGACGCTGAATCTGAGACCTCGATAGGCAGGGATACAACCCATGCTGGCACAGGGACCAGGTGATGAGGAGGAAGAAGGACTAGAGAATCATCAGAAACTGAGTATGAAAAGAAATGAAGAACTCACCAATAGGCTGCATCAGGGCCTTACCCTTGTTGATGTGCTTGTTGACCTGGGGACTGGGCTTCTTGGGTGCAACCAACTTCTGTGAGTAGTCACACTTGACCTTGTGGCGATGACACCGGTTGCACGACTGGCCTGAACTGCCACAACAAGTTGCTCTTGTGCACACACATGCACTATATGGCATCACATGTGTTACGAGACATGGGTCAGTGGCGGGCTTCTTCGCCACAGGTGCCACATCTGTATCATCATTGTCATCTTCATCGTTGGAGGGAGTATGAGGTTGCTAGGATAACAAAGGTCAATAAGAGATGAAAAAGTGAAAGAATAAAACGAACTCACCTTCAGCATGATGCTGGGTAAGGCAGAAGGGCCGGCAACAGTAGGCACAGAGGGCTTGTGTGCGGCAGGCTTGACAACAGGTGGAAGATCAGCAGGGAGGTCTTCAGGCATCGTTGCAGCAGAAACAGCTGTGGGAGGTGTAGTAGCCTCAGCCTCGGTTGGGATGGCAGCACATGCAGCAGCCTCAGCGTGCCACTTGTCGAAGAAGCCACGAAGACCATGGATCTGTGTGGTGACATGACTGTTGGCGAGGGCCTTGACACCAGCAGCGGATGCAGCACAGAGGGCGTTTGACAGGTGGTTCTAAAAAGTCAAAAGTTAGAAAAGTGGGAAGGAGCAAGAAATACGATGATACACCAAGACATCATCCCACTTCACCACCCAGAGACCCTGGTCCTCCTCGAGTCCTTCCTTATTGTCTGGTGTGGATAGCCCGATGGCATGCATGTGTTTGTTGGCAGCTTGGAGTTCAGCAACTGCTTTGTTTTTCTTCAAGTCCTCAGCGTGGGTGAGAGAGAGAGTGAGCACAGCATTAGTGGCAGACATGGTGATGAGAGATGCAAAGATGAGAGGGTAGATGAGGAAAGAGATGGTCAAGAGAGTACCAAGGAGGTGGACCACTGTCGGCTATGTTTTTCAGTGTCGTGACACACGTGATCATGTGACCAACTGAGGATGGTCGGTATTCAAGTCCCCTGGGGGTGTAAGAGCAAGGAGCTCTCTATGGTTACAAAACCCTAGTCCCCAGCTTTTCATTCACAGGTCCCTGGTCGAGCCCAGCAATGCCCCAAGTCAAGAGTGTCATGCCCAAGTCAGTCACATCGGTCAAGTAGCACTGGCCAAGTATGGTCTGGCAGTTTCTAGTTCACTCACAGTAAGTTTTAGTTGCTATTCACGCCAGTTCACATTAGTAGACTTGCGTGGTCAAGTATGGACTGAGTCCAAGCACTTAGGTAGTCCAAGTCGGACCATCCGAGGCCTGGTAGCAGCGATCGTGTGGCTGCATGCATGGTGTTGCTCTGACGAATTTGTTGGGCTTTGGGCTAAGCTGCTACCCACATTTTGTAGCCTTAGTAGTGCCTTTGTACCTACACTGTTGGCCCTGGTCATTGGACTGGGTGGCGATACCTTTTTTTTAGTTTCTCTCATACAGTCTCGGGTGTGCCCGGACTATAAAGCCATGTACATGGCACCTAGTGGGGAGCTTTTTCCAACTGACAAGAGACTATCAGTGAGTGTACAGAGAAGCTCAGAGTAAGTGACCACCATAGGTCTTTACTTATATTCTTCTTCTTTCTCTTTCATGCCCCTGGCTGGTACTTTGCCCAGCTCAGTAGCCCCTATTTCCGTGCAGTTGCACCTGGAGTCACTTGGACTCATCTTTTTCTTCACTTGGGTTGGTCAGCCCTCCCTTGTTAAGTCTACCTTTGCAGAACTAACTCAGCAGGAAACCTTTGGGATGATCACTCACCCCTTCTTCTTTCTTTCACCCACTTGCATTAGGCTCTCCCTTGGAGTAGCTGCAAGATATATTTTTGTTGTCCTACAGTGCTTAGGTAGCCCAAATCGGACCGTCTGAGGCCTGGTAGCAGCAATCGCATGGCTGCACGCATGGTGTCACTTGGATGAATTTGTTGGACTTCGGGCTAAGCCGCTACCCACATTTTGTAGCCTTAGTAGTACCTTCTTACCTACACAGTTGGCCCTTGTCATTGGACTGGGTGGTGGTACCTTTTTTTTAGTTTCTCTTGTACAGTCTCGGGTGTGCCTGGACTATAAAGCCATGTACATGGCATCTAATGGATAGCTTTTTCCCACTGAGAAGAGACTACTAGTGAGTGTCCAGGGAAGCTCAGAGTAAGTGGCCACTGTAGGTCTTTACTTATATTCTCTTTCTT
>JBBPTY010001245.1:0-10555 GCA_038094335.1 Tylopilus aff. striatulus | reverse complement strand
GACTGAGTACCGATGAGATCCCGCTATTCAAAAACGTGTTGACGTCGGTGCCTGAAAGCCCGTTTCAGTACTGCTGGAAAAAAGAGGGGAAACAAAGATGCCAAAAGAAACACTGGCCTTCGCTGGAGTCGGATAAAATCATCTTCAGTGCATTCACGAGGGGTTCGAAGAGCGTTTCGTCAATGGACCCAGATTGGATTAGTCGTTCGAATGCCTTCCGTATCACGTCCAAATCACGGTATGCAGCAAATCGGAACTGTCGACTCTCACACGTTCGTACCCAGAGTTCGTTTGCCACATCCCGTAGGTGCTACAGAACAAATGTGTTGTGTTCTATAGACACAAGGGTAGGCATTTCAGCGGCAAGCAAGCAAAAATGCAGCTCGCTGAACGCGTCTTGTCGACGGGTATAAAAGCGGTGTACGTCTAAAAGGGTGTTAGGAAGCATGAATGACACCTGAGGCTCCGTTCTCAGAATCAAATAATCGAACAAAGTGTTAGCAGACTGGATGTAGGTCACCAGCCCCCTTTGCACCACACACAGCAAAAGTAGCGAATCGCAGCCACTTTAGGGGGCGAAGGGAGAGTCTCCTGATTGCATCGTGGGGGATGGAGAGAGCATGAGTCCATGTAGGACCATTTTCGTCGGGAGATGTGAACCGGAGATAGATATAAACTTGGTTAGCACTTGTAGCCATGACAAAAGAGGGTGACAAGTGCGTTGGACTCAAGTTTCACTGTCAAAGTAGATACTAAATCCTCTTGTAGAGCATTCTGTTTTGGACTGGGCCCATTGTCACTTGTACAGGCTGGCCCGAGCGATATGACTACTCAGCAATCATCAATATGTGATAAAGGTGCTAATATTACCCAGCCTGAGCAATATGACATCAGAAATAGTATGTTGGCGAAAACGTAACTGGTGGGTGAGGTATGATAGAGTGATAGATGCTATCTTCGATAGCGGACGAGGTGCGACGATACGACGAGTAGCTACGAAATAGGCTACTAGGTACTGTATCGTTATTATGTAAGCAGTGGTGTAGCAAATAGGTGTAATACGACCATGACCTCTTATTAGTTGAACCGACTCAGAGCTTCGAAGCTTCACTACCTGCGCTTTGAAGTTTGAGCGGTTGAGCTACGCAATCCACAATGGACGCTCAGTTCGTCGAAAGCGTCTTATCCGCGGGGCCAGTGCATGAGGCACGAGTTCACGTTCTTGGGGTCAGCTGAGGTGTCCACGCGGAGTCGTGGCCCGGGAATTCCATCGTATCACTGGGAGTGTTGCTAGCCATAAATACCCGACATCATCAGTTCCTGGAACTCGAAAATTTCCAAGCACCACTCCTAGCCATGGTTGCATTCAAGTTGACGGACGCTGATAAGCGCGAGATTGGTCAGGTAATACGTCTTTGTGCAACTTGAACAAATTGACCAACCACGGCTACCTACCACTTGTAGCACTTTGTCTTTGGCTTTCATGGCCACGAAATCAGCGAGGATGCAAGAACACTGATCCGTGATTATCACGTCGGGTGAGTCTCTGGAGTAGCGTGATCGTGCTGCATCACTAAAACGGCACTACAGTAACATTATCATCATGAAGAGGAACGTGCAAAGTGACTCGCATTAGTCCTGTTTCCAGTCGCTACCACGCCTGACCTAGCATACATGCACGTTTACAGGTATAAAACAACTCCACGCGCTTATCAAAAGTTTGCAGCAGTTTGCCAAGAATTGTGGTCACGTCCAGCCCCTCATGATTGGGATCGATCAAGAGAATGGTCAGCACATCCTCCCATGCATCCTTGCTCGTGCCCCATGCTGTCGTAGGACTCGTATCCGCATTTAGTTCGACCCATCTTTACACCGCCGGGACCCAATTGTGAGTTTTGATCTGGACGGCCGGCAGGCTCAAGCTCAGAGTTATCAGTCCAGGGGCGATGGCACTCGCTGCGACGGGCGACCCGAAGATTGCAAAATCGTGCTCGCTTGGTACCGCCAAGGAGATGAAGCTCGCGGGAATTAACTGGGCGTACAGTCCCGTTGCAGACGTGAACTCAGACCACCGCAATCCAGTGATCGGTGAGCGTCATGCATTGCGCGCATGCCTTCTCTATCAACCATGACACCTACAGGAGTGCGTTCGTTTGGTGATGGTGAGCACTGCTGTGTTGTTGATAACGATCTGCGATTGATGATGGCGCCCAGACCCGCACGAGGTAGCCAAGTACGCTAGACAAGTAAGCGATGGTCTCACGGAAGGCGGTATCGCGCCATCCGCAAAGCACTTCCCGGGGCATGGTGATACGCATGTTGATTCCCATCTTGCACTGCCGGTGATCAAGAAGAGCACACGCGAGCTCCACGAGACGGAGCTGGTTCCCTTCCGTGCGTTGATCGAATCGGGAATTGCCACTATTATGACAGGGCATATGGCACTGCCGATGGTGGTGGGAGAGGATGACAAAGAGACACCGTGCTCGTGCTCGCAGACGGTGACGACAGAGTTGCTGCGAGATCAAATGGGATTCGAGGGTGTGATCGTGACGGATTGCCTCGAGATGGACGCAGTGAAAGAGAAATACACGACGCAAAAGGGAGCTGTGTTGAGTTTGCAGGCGGGAGCGGACGTGGTGATGATCTGCCATACGATGGCGTTCCAGAGAGGCGCGATAGAGGAGACGTACAGAGCGGTCGAAGAAGGGAGGCTGTCGATTGCGGCGCTGAAGAAGAGCGGAGAGCGGATCGCTGCACTCAAGTCACGTTTTGCGGGCACGTGGCAGAAGGTGTTGACAGAGCTGGACGAGACAGGATTGGGGGAGATTATGCAAGCGAACCGAAAGCTGAGCAAGATGGCATACGCGACGTCTACGGCGGTGATCAAGGGACCGTTGCCGGAGGTGGGGCCGGGACTGGTGTTGGTACTGACGCCGGCGGGGGAGAGCGTAAACAAGGCTGTGGATGATGGCGAGAGGAATACGGCAGGGCCACACTACATTGCCTTTGCAGCGGGCGTGCGGGCACGTCGGGAAGGCACGCAACACATCGTCTATTCGCCCCGGGACGACGATGTGCCGGCCGAGGTCGTGACTGCGCTGCGTCAGAAGGCACTGCTCATTTTCGTGACGCGGAACGTGGAACGGAGCGCGTGGCAGGTGGCATATTTGCGAAAGCTGCGGAAACACGTCAGAGGTGAAACTACAGTGGTAGTGTTGGCGAGCTGTGGACCGTACGACCTGGTAGATGCCCCGGACGTCGAGTACGGGTGCGTTGGGAGCTTCGAGTACACGCCCCCAGCGCTAGAAGCGGCAGCGGAGGTGATTTTCGGCGAGCGGACGGGGACGGGCCGAGTGCCTGTGATGTCACGTGGTGTGGTGGGATGAGCGGTGCGACACAGCCTTTGGGTGTGCGATATCGAATTGGCGACGTCGTCGTAGTCGACCAAAACTTTTCTTATTTCGCTTGTGTAGTCCTCTGTGAGCTCGTCTTGACCATGAAGCTGCAAAAGTTCTTCAATCGCGACAAGACGACGAAACTCACGAGAGTAACACCCCTCGGTCGGGATATCGATGCAGCAGCGCAACACATCATTGACGAGGCGAGTCTTTACCCCATTCACCGCGCACATTCTTGTCTGATCTTCCCCTCAGCCTGCCATATCCGCACACCATGGCTCATTCGCTCCCCCGACCCCGCTCCATTCCGCTCAAACACAGCCCCGCGATGCCTCTCGCCCTTTCCCCAGACACTCCGCCGATGACCACTGGGACGTGCTCACACCCGTGCCCAGCGACGATGCCAACCACGTTTCCAGTCCACGTCCCCACCCGCAGCAGTTCATAGCCCCTGTCATACCCTCTTCCCGCTCTTCCTCCCTCGCGTCCCTTCCACAACCCGGAAACTCACCACAGGTCCCGAACGCCGTGCCCACATCCCCCCGCCCTTCTTCGCCTTTCAGCATCCCGCCCAACGCTGTTTCTGTACAAGGCGTCTCTCGCAACCAGAAACCCGACGACCGGGCATCCAGGAAAAGATCCCCACCGCTCGCAAATAGCGTCACTGCTCTCGGTATACTCAGGGCCCTGGATCCCCATCAGGATGTCCCAGTCATGTCACATCCTCCGGATCCTTCTGACGACAATCACACCTACACTGAGCCCGCCCGGATAGAAAAGGAAAAGAAGGAGAAAAAGGGTTTTTGGGACGGCATGTTGAGGGACAGAGACAAGGAAAGGTGGAAAGCACAAAAGGAAACCGATAGGGAAAGGGAAAGAGAACGGCTCGAACGCGTCCGGGATCGGCGTGAAGACGATCTCAGTACTGCCGAGTTGACGCGCATGATTGGTAAATCGTTTCGGCATTCAAAATACCCCATGCTGACTGTTGCTCCTCCAGGGTATCTGACCGCGACTGCGTCAGAGGACTGGTCCATTGTTCTCGAGGTCTGCGAAAGGGCTTCTGCCAGCGAAACAAATGCCAGGGAAGCAGCAAAGGCGCTCCGACGTGAATTCAAGCGAGTCCTGTCCACTTTCCGTATCGAGTGTTTTCCTTAACACCTTCATCCTTTAGATATGCGGAGCCAAAAGCTCAGTTAGCCGCTGCAAGGGTGCGTTGTATGCGATTGCCTTGCCTGCTGATTCTTAGCCGTGTTCTTGACAGTTGTGGGCAATCATGCTCCGAAATGCCTCGGAGGTCTTTATTCAGCAGATATCTCAGCGCAAATTCATCGAGGCTCTCGAAGAAGTCCTTACATCACCACGGACATCGCCCGTCGTGCGAGAACGACTAATGGAGGTACTTGCCGCTGCCGCCTTCATCACGTCTTCCCGTAGGTCACATGTTGATGTGCAATCTCTCTTGACTTACCCTTAAATTAGGGTCTCAATCAGCAGGGAAGGACAAGGACGGATTTCGTGCCCTCTGGGTTCGTCTGAAACCAGCAGACAAACCTGAAGCAGGTATTCCCTTTGATACCGATGACGCGATGTTCAGTCCTCCGGTTGCTCCCCTTCGGCGCCCATCTTCTCAATACTCTCTTGAAACACCTATTTTTGCGCAAACGTTCTCTGGAGACGAGCTATCCACCACGCCACCACCGATCGATCGGTCACCAGTACGTATCTATTCGAGTATTTGGGTCTCGTCCAACCATTAACCGCAGAGCCGTCGGCGCTACCAACAACGCGTCATTCCACCCGAGGAAGATATACGTCGTTTATTCCAGGAGTGCAGCATGGCTCGTGGCAACGCTGATGTACTTACTCAAACATTGGCCTTTACTAAGCCCGACGCCTCCGATGCTGATGATTTGATTCCCGTGCGTTCAACATGTAATCGTGCCCGACGCCTAACAATTATTGTTCAACAGGAATTCCTAAGTAAATGCCGCGCATCGCAAGAATTAATTTATACTCAGATACCCTGGGCGACAGCCGGTGCTGAACGATCACGCGCCGAGAAAGCCATGAACCAGCATCTTCGAACACGCTCGGTCGCTCATGAAACCCAATTAGATCCACTTGCAAATACGGAGGACGTGCCAGATGGACCCACAGTCGAGGAAAAGCTACTGGCCGCCCTGCTAGATGCAAATGAAGCACTCTTGGGATCCCTGCGGATGTATGACGACCTTGCAAGAGTCGCAGCTGAACGAGCTACGGAGGAAAAGAGTAAGAAAGAAGTCAGAATGGATAGACGGGTGAGTTCTAATCTCCAGTTTGTATTACGTTTCATATTCAAGTGAATATCTGTAGCAATTAAACGATGACTATTATGCTGAGCCTCCTGGACCCCACACGGGTTCATCCGATGTACCATCGCCGCAGGTGCCGTCACCGACGGCCCCGCAACATCAACATTTCGAATTGCCACCAGTTGTACCTTCGCCAAACCACCCTCTTCCTCGCATCCCGCCCAGTATAACGCCGAGCCCACTGTCCCAGATCCAACCGCCCGGTCACCATTACTCGTCTCAGACGAATACGCCGACACTTCTCGTTCCACCTCATCCAATTGGACCTCGTTCACCATCGCAAGCATTGGCAACATCTCGTACGCCTTCACCAGACCGAATGCTTCGGCGGACTGGTAAACGACAAGGTTCAGGGGATAGTGAGAAGGAACGCGTATCGGAAGTAATGGAGAGGCTGAACATTGAAAATGAGGGTCCCTATAGCGATGATGAGACCCGCACTCCGATTCAGCCGAGTGCTAAAGCGCTCGGAAAACGGCGGGTCGTTGAGGAACCAGAAGGTACTTGGCTAGCATTTCTGAGCGTTGTTTGGTGCTGAATAGAATATTTTTCGACAGATGGCGAGTCGAACACTGCGTTCCTTGGCAGGAATGACCCATACCGGGATTCTGGTGTCGACTCCGATTCGGATGACGCAGGGTATTTCCACAGACGTGCGCCTACACGTTACGTGTACGATGCTGCCGCAGAGCGCACGGCTCAACTTCGAGAGCGGCTAGTGAATGGTGTCCATTAAACGCTGTGCTGAGATTCTCCTCTTGACGCTCCTCCTGTCCATGCTTGCTGGTAGATATTTTCCGTCGGAATACACTGCATGTCCCGATATTGTACGTTAGTTCTGTAGTCTTTTTTTCCCTCCCTTGGGACTTTCTTATTTATCGCTGAGAGCAACCCACATGCTCTTGTTTGGCAGTGTTGCTGTTTCAATTACTCGACGTTGCCTCAACTTGAACTTGCCCATCCACCGCCAACATCTACGGCGAAGCTTTAAGCTCTCTCCTGGTCACGGCCACGATGTCTAGCGCAAAGAAGGAAAACGCCGATTCTGACCTCTATGGAGGCAAGGCCTTGCTCCATCCTGCCAAACATCCGCTGAATTGGGCGCCTCTACAGATTTGTATGACGATGGTTTCACGGTCCCTCTAGACGACGAGTATCAATCACCCGTCGACCCACCTCCGTCCTCAACGCTCGACAAGCCTTCCGAGTTGACGACGACAACGACCGCCTCGCCTGCGAATGTCAAACCCGAACCTTCCGGTACCGGCACGCTTCCTGCAAAGCCCGCAACCACCGAGTCCTCAGCGCTATCGTATTCAGCGCAGGTCGCGAAGCAGTTCTCTGCTTACCAGCAGACGCCCAGCCAGGAACGACAACAAAGGACCGCCCTACCCACAAGTTCGCAGCTGGGGCCATCCGCCATCACGACTCACGAAGGATCTGCCGACCGCACCGCTCAAGGCCGGCCTATACGGCCATCGGAAATGAAAGACGAAGGGTAAGCCGTTGTTTCTTTCCTTGCGACGACGCGGTGCTTGCTCGCCCAAGGACCGTCTCGGTTCGTGCACGACGAACGCGCGTGACCCACGTGCTGTACCTGTTGCATCGTACATGTCCTCTCTCTCTTTTTCCAGTATTTCCCGCGATAGTGTCATGGACGCGCAAAGGAGCCTCACTTTTTCTTACGATTGTATATGGTCGCGCTGCTCGCATCTCTTGCCTTCTTTCCTTTACGCCACCGTGTTTTAATTGCCATGCTAATCTGCTCGCTATCATCCCCTCCCTTGATTACTCTGGCCATTGTCTTGCTTACTCTCTGGTCGCTAAACCATCCCTTTTGTGTCGATTCGATTTCACGATACCGCATACCGCTGGACCTCGACGACTCACACATTCCTTCTCTCTCACTGCTCTACTCTAAATATCTCGATACCCAATTGCCTACGGAACCCGATAGGAAAATGTTCATTGGAGGCCTTAACTGGGACACTACAGATGGTATATCACTCCACACACATAGAATCCAATTCCTCTCTCGCTGACACTTTCGTGACCTTTTTTTCCACTTGTCTGAGCAGACGGTCTGAGAAAATACTTTTCGGAATTTGGCAAGGTGATCATTTATTTTTAGCGCTGTAAAAGGTCGTGTGCAGATGTGGTGGTACTGATGCTCGTATTGTAAGGTGGACGCATGCACGATCATGCGCGATCCCGACGGGAGGTCGAGGGGTTTTGCCTTCCTCACGTTCGAGGATCCCGAATCGGTCACTGCTGTCCTGGCTCGAGATCATGTCCTCGATGGCAAATCGGTTAGACGCCCGCCTTGATGCTCATCCCCCTCTCGTTGACTTTATTATTCTTCGACAGATCGACCCCAAACGTGCCATCCCGAGAGAAGAGCACTTGAGAAACACACGTTATTTCGTAGGCGGCCTTGCACCCACGACCACGGCAGACTCGATGCGAGAGTTCTTCACCGCCTTTGGTAAAATTGTCGATGCCACAGTGATGGTGGACAGGGATTCTGGCCGATCCAAAGGTTTTGGATTTATCACCTTTGAAGATGCGACGAATTCGGATCAGTTCGTTGGAAAGCTGGGTCTCGTGCTGGACGACAAACAGGCAAGTGTTCTGCCTTCTCGATCTCTGCGTGCACGTGCGCAAACCGGGATACGAACAGATCGAAGTCAAGGCTGCCCAGCCCCGCAGTCAACGTGACCAAGCACGGAATCTGGCCGCAGCGCGCGGGCCGTATTTCAACGACCAAGATTCTCGGACCCCTTCTATGCCGGTCGTACCTTTTGGTGCGCAGCAAGCCGGCAACCCAGCTGCCAACATGCTCTATCAGCGAATGATGAATCAAATGCCACCCATGGGCGGCGCACCGGGCATGAATATGATGAACCCGATGATGATGGGTATGGCGATGGGCATGGGCGGCATAGGGGCGATGAACGGGGTGGGTGGTGGTGGTATGGGCGGTATGAACGGGGTAGGTGGTATGAATGGGATGGGGATGATGGGCGGCATGGGCGGGATGAACCCCATGGCAATGCGGATGGGTATGAACGGGCCGATGGGAATGGGGATGATGGGGCAACCCGGCGGGGCGATGGGTATGGGCAACGTCGGCATGCGTATGCGGCCTGGGATGGGCATGGGCATGGGCATGGGTATGGGCGGCGGGGCGATGGGCGTCGGTACGGGCATGGGAGGCAACGCCGGGCGTATGACGATGAACGCGGGCCTGGGCCCCTCACGGATGTCAACCCGCGGACAACACGCTTTCCATCCGTACTCGCGCTAGAAAGTGAGGGAAGAAACTGCTGCTTGGTTATTTTCGCGTAACGCAAGGACTTGCTGACCGGGCTATCTGTATCATATATCCTCTTCTAGTGGTCTTGCTACAGTTGTCTCACTCTGGTAGTTATTTATTCCACTGCTTCGCGACGGGCAGCCAGATTACTGTAATTATCTGATTCCATTTTTTGCTACATGTCGTACTACAGCGATCGAGTCCGTCGTTCCCTCTATTCGACAATTTCTTTAGCTATTCAGCACTCCGCAACGACAACGACAACGAGGGCGGCACCAGTTTGCACCCATGTCAGCAATGACATCTTGGACATGATGATGGTGAAGGCGAGGCTGACGAATACGTAGTAACCTGAATCCGTGTAGGTAGACCCGCTCAACTAGACGTGACACCGTAGCCACAGATCACATGGACATGGCATGACGACGACAGCAGTCAAGCATGGCCCGACGTAGTCGTACCAGGCAACAGAACAGGACCACCAGAGCGTATGCCCTCGCGGTCTGCGTCGACATGCCCGCAAGCATAGCGACGCGCTGTCCCGCGTGCGACCCCCAGCGACCTCTCCAACACGCCGGGCATCGCACCTTTCCCCCGACGCGAGCGACAGCAGCATGGACGCAAGCACGAGCTCCATAAGTGGCGGGCGTGGGGGCGTCGACACGAGGGTGGGAGCCTTGTTCGCGCGCTTGCGACGGGGGATGGCCGCCACGGAACAATACCAGGCGTGTCCGGAAAGGGGCGCGTCGAACCGGATGGAGCGGCAAGAAACGTGCGCGATCGGATGGGCGCCGCGTTGCAGTGACGTTTGGGCGAGCGAATGTTCACGTCGCTGGTGAAATACAGCTGGTTTTCCGTGAGGGCGGGGGGGGGGGGGGCAGCGACGCCGACATATCCGGAGCCAGGCCAGGCCATGGCCCCCACACGAACCCGCACTGGGATGGAGGCTGGGCGTCCGTGTGCGACCTGATCCACGACAGATAGTTGAAGGTAGCCCTGGGCCGTCTACGAGGGTCTACCATCGGTGCATCGGGTCATGAAAAGTGCGCTTTGATAGCCCTACATACATGTTCTGACTTTATGGCATCGCTACAGTGCCATCTTGAGCCATTGACCGAGGGTGCACGTGTAGAACCGACGGACGCCCAAAAAGCCTCCAAGTGTTTGAGGCTGCGCGTGGAGCTGCCAGGCCGACGCTGATGTGAGGGGACGTTCGAATGACTAATTCTCATTTTTCCCGCGCGACGAGATGCGAAAAAGACAGCAAATATATAGCGGCTAGCACAGGCCACAAGTAACGCGTACGCTCAAATGGCCAGCCTGCAAGGCTACGTCGACCGTGAGTGCCAGAAGCCCCCCCCTCCTCTCTTTCTCTTTCTCTTCGCGTCCTGACTTACGCTCGCCCACAAGGTCGTGTCCTGCTCGTACTCCAAGACGGCAGGGCAATCGTGGTGTGTAACATGGTCTCCTTTACACGACCG
>JBBPTY010001244.1:0-10557 GCA_038094335.1 Tylopilus aff. striatulus | reverse complement strand
CAGTGAGGCGACGAGGGCGATGCACGGCGTGCCCACCACCACGGAGACGACAACGAGGCAATGGCAATGCAACGGCGCACCAGCTACCACAGCGACGACGTCGAGGGCGAGGACGACGCGAAGGCGTGCCCACGACGACGACGACGACGACGACAGCGACAGTGAGGCGACGAGGGCGATGCATGGCGTACCCACCACCATGGAGGCGATAACGAGGCGGTGGCAATGCAATGGCGCACCAGCTACCACAGCGACGACGTCGAGGGCGAGGACGACGCGAAGGCGTGCCCACGACGACGACGACGACAGCGATGGTGAGGTGATGAGGCGGTACAATGGTGTACCCACCATGGAGGCGACAACGAGGCGATAGCAACACAAGGGCGCACCAGCTACCGCAGCGACGACGTCAAGGCGAGGGCGACGCGAAGGTGTGCCCACCACCACCACCGCTATAACGACGAAGGCAAGGGCGAGGGCGAAGGTGATGCAACGGCGTGCCCATTACCACAGTGAAGACAACGGGGCGATGGCAGCACAACGGTGACGACATCAAGGGCGAGGGCTATGCAATGTTTCGCCCACCACAACGATGACGACAGCAAGGCCGATGTGATGAGGGCAATGCAATTATGTGCCCACCACCACCATGACGGCGATGGTGATGGCGACACAATGGTATCCCTACCATGACAATGACGACAGCAAGGGCGAGGCGATGAGGTACGGGTGGTATATAGGTTTCCAGTATTGACGAACCCCATGAATATTTATATCATATTCTTATTGCTGAATGGTTTGATTGCATGCTCCCGCTTGGATATATCAAATGAACCGACTAACCAAGAAAAATTCACAGCTCAACATGAGGCAGCAGCGTGCCCATCCATATAAATTTGACTCACAGCGCAGTTTTTCAGCCCAGGCCCGAGTTTGAATACTCCCATTCAACTCGATGTCCTCCAAGAAGCGCAAAAAGGCTGGCTCTGTGCTTGCCACTCAAGCTCCGGTGCAGGTCGTCACTAAGAAAGGTATGCTCTGATTCTTACGATAATACATCCCGCTGAATGGCTACAGTAAAACCAGGCGCATGTACTGCTTGTCGTGCACACAAGATACGCTGCGACATCGAACCAGGTGCCGTCCAATGCAGCAAGTGTATCAAAAGCAACAACGAGTGCATCTTTCAAGACCGCTACACTCGTTCGCGCAGCCAGAGCGCACCTCCCATTCCAGTTGACCCAGACCCCGTTACCACACGACAATCCCAGCAGCTAAGACAACCCAGCATTCCCCTTCCATCTGCGACTCAAAAGTTGGCAAGAAAACGGCAGGCAGTTGCTCAGGCTGCTGAAGAGGCTTTCGACTCGGATCCACCAAAGCGGCGGTGTCGTTCGCGTTCGCAAGAACTTACAGAGCATGCACAAGCCACCCACAACACTCTCGACCCCGTTCCTGAGCTCAATGAGCTACTATCCATTGCCTACGACACAGATGCCGACCTATATGATCCACCGTCACCCCCTAGCCCAACCGACCTTCTTAGTGTCCTTGCAGATCACCGAGTGGACTGTATTGATACGGATACGCAGCCAGATAACCAGGATGACGTTTCTCAAGACAGCGAGTCCAATGTCTATACTGACATTGACGGTAACAATAATGACAACGGTGATGGTGATGACGGTGACGGCAACGATGACAGCGACAACAGCAATGATAATGACAATCAAAACTTGCACATCCCTCCTCCTCCCAAGTCTTCGCAGCATAGGAGAATCGTCAAGTCAACCAAACCTGTTGGCAGAGCCAAGGTGTCGTTGAGAGAAGACTCATATAATCCAGCTACATGCGGTAAGTGCCTCAGTATATGTTTCATTCACATACTGACTATTTCTCTATGCTAGACTTCAAGATCCGGTGCGGCATCAATCGCTTGCAAGGATCAAAAGTGTCGAACATTCCTTTCAACATAACGTCTTCTATTACCCTCAGTGACCTTCGCATCGTGGTCGCAAACAAACTTGGACGATCCTCTTGGAATGTGGAGCTACAGTACCGTCTCGATTCCGACAACTTGAAGAAAGGCTATACATCAATCCAGTCCGATGAAGAACTTTCAATGTTCATCGAAAGAATGAGGCCGCTAATCGTCCCTCAGCGTCTTCCAAGTGGAAAGATATCTGGTCGACCACTGAAGAGTGTTTCAGTCTATTTTGAGGACACCGGTGCAGATAGCAATGCACCTGCTCCAATCAAGGCTGTACGCTACTTGTCATTGGTCCCGTTGTCATCTTACAATGTTTCTAGGATACAAAAGGTGCTCGATCTGGGTCATCAGCCAAACAGAAGGTGCCAGCATCTGTGGAGCTAGAAGAAACAAATGACAAGATCGAGGAACTTACGATGGCACTTCAAGAACGATGGAAATGTGATGCGCACTCAAAGGGGTCCCAAAGTCCTGTCTATTGCTACAGTCATAGTGGAAGCAATGTTTGCTATCCGCTGTCGGCCAGTAACATAAATTATTGGGCGGTCGAGATTGTATGTATTCCTTTTCATTCATTCCATCAAGTTTTTCACTAACAAAGTACGACGCAGCTGGAGGGAAACACAACCATTGATCGCAAACCTATTGGCCTACCTACGACAGTCATGAGACCGCGCACTCGCAACATTGGTGGCAATAGTGGCCAATCGGACACGGTCCCTCCCGCTTCATACCCATATCCTCCTGTTCAAATTGTCTTTTCTCAGCCACCTGGAGCGTCAACACCAGTTCCATTGAACCTCGCCAGCTTGGGTGCAGTGACACCTGGGCATACACCGTCTCCTCAGGCAGCAAACATTACCCTTCCGAATGTATCACCAGCACTGCCAGTGTCCAGCTCGACAGGTGCATACAGCTTGACTGCGGGATCTGAACATGACCTGGATACCCTCATGTCTTTTCCTGACATCGCTGACTGGTTTGCTGACCTTGAAAAGACTGTGAAGAAAACCCCACGCGGTGTCAATTTTGTTGAGCTGGGTCAAAAACTTGAGGAGAAAGGGTTCATTGACATTTCACAGATATCACGCAGGTATATGTCAGTCAAAGACCTCGAAGAACTGTTAGGAATTCCATTTGGAACAGCCATTTTCATTTTTCAGCGTGTCGAGGCCACTTTACATGCCGTGAGAACAAGGCTAGGGGCTTCACCACCTTGAAACTGGTCTACCTACTATAGCTATCATTACCTTGTGTTCATACACCCAATCCATGCTTATTTGCCATGTCTTCGTACAGAAATCAGTGAGCAGGTGAATTACAGTTATCTGCCGAGGTCCCAAAAAATCCCAATTCCGAGTTCTTATATTTTCCAAACCGGACCACTCGGAAACAATTCACCTGCTTTTTCTGACTCGACTGATACCATTACCGACACATTCTGTGTGGGTGTTGAGGAGATATGAGTTGACCGAGAGTGGTTATGTATTTAGACACAATTTTCTCACGGCGCCAACCTTCCTGAAAAGGACAGTAATCAATCAAATGGACATGAGTACCGGGTATGTGCACCACCAACTTTTACCGACCGTGACAGGATTCCGCAGTGGAGTGGGCCAGTGAGCATTCTTTGGATTACAAGCATGCGTCGTTATGTCCGAAAGGTTTAAGGACGCCGCCTAGATCAAGGAATGAAGTGAGCGAGTTATTAGCGGTAGGTAGTATTAACGTACTGCTAGATGGAGGAGACCCTTGGGTGCCGCGACGATCAAGGGTTTGCGATAGTTTCTCTTGATCTGCCGACGAAGGAGATGGAAATACTGCGCAGGAGTAGTGGAGAAGACGACCTGCATATTGACGTGCACTCGTGATTCAGGAGTATACGGATCATTCATGAGCTGGTTCCAAACACTTAATACGACTGGACAACTATGCCTAGTCACATACCTGCAACATCCTTTCAATGCGACTGGAGGAGTGCTCTGGTCCGGCACCAACTAAACCGTGAGGCAGCAAGTGCACGATTCCGCTCTGTTTCAGCCATTTCGCTCTAATCGCAAAGCGTCGTTACTACAATTCATGTCCCCATGCTTCACCACTCACTCTCCGAGCTTGAGATGAAAGTATCGATAATGGTTTGGATTCCGTTGAAGAAATCACCAAGCTGGGATCAGGCTCGATGGGTCATCCGTATCACGAGGGCAGGAGATATCATAGCACCCGAGCCTCCCAAATCGGCAGAACATCGGGCTGTTCCCAGGAGACACCATATTCAAACTGTGGTTATTAAATGGTCAATATTCCTCAATGTTGGCTTTGAGATATCTTATCCCGAGAACAGCCATCGAGCTCAATGAACCTAAAATGTCCAATCAAGAGATGGCACATAGGAAGAGGAGAAAATACCAAGTCCCAACTTTCCGACTGCCCCAGTCAGAACGTGGTTCAGTTGTGCCACCACGCCTTCAGTATCCCGGTCGACTAGCATGGCATGACTGAGACACGTCAAAAACGAGTCGCATGAAACATAAACTCAAGGTAATGAAGACATGCCGATGACTAAACGTTCCTCGACCGACGTCTTGTCCAGCGATCCGAACATCACATCCATTGAGCATGAGTGTACCGAATACCATTGCTTGGGAGATCCATATGTTCGTATGCGATGCGTCCAACATACACATGTTGAGCTTTACATCTCCACATGGAGTAGCATGTCATAGACAGTGCCAACACATAGGAAGGTTGTTGCTCTGCTCACCTGAACTGTTAGAGTCGTTAAAACGATCTACTCTATTTCAGTAGGACTTGTGGTCCTTATATACGTACAGGATTGGTGTATGTAAGTGGATTACTTAAGTAACTACCATATCCGTACTGTTGTATCACCTACTGTATAATAGGCGTTCAACAACACAGGGTTGAGAAAGTCGGTGATTTGCTCAAGAGACCAGCTCTTGCCCTTCATATGACCATCGCCAGTCCAGAGAATGCCATCGACATTGTAAGTAGGAAAAGGGTCATTGAGCCCGTATCGCCTAGGTTTGAGTGCAGGGACTCGCTCGTGCCTGAGAATGTCGAGGGGGTCAATGGACGCAACACGGTGGCCGTGGGTGCGAAGCGCGTCAGCATAGCGCAGCAGGGGAGCATTTGTGACCCTATTGGCAAGTTGTTCGGGAGTGTCTAATGAGAACAAGAGCAAAAACGTACAGTCCGGCATGGTGAACTCACGGACCCTCCGGAAACCAAAAGACTCGTCATGATAGTGCCGTATGAAGACGACGACCTTGGGTGAATGAGGATTCAGTCGGGTGAGGAGCTGTCGAACTTGGTGTGCGTACATGATCAAGAGTCGGGTTAAACGAACCGAGTTCGCCGGATCATGAATCTCGCTTACTCGTAAGCAGCCACGTTGAACCAATTCAAGGTTGCTTTGAAGATCCTATCCACCTCTTGAGTCGGAGGTTAGAGCCTTCGAAGATTTTTTGCTTCGGCATAGTAATAATGACCTCTCGAACATTCATTGCTGTAGATATCGGTCTAAGCACCCTATTCCCTTCCTTGATTCGCGTGATGGATGGAGCCCTAGTAGCTACGCTCCCGAAAATCCCAACCACAGCTTGTCAAGCCTTCAAGCAGTACTCCCAAAAACAAACTCTTGAACTGTCGCCCGAAGCCTAGTCGAGAATTTAGGACTAGACCGTGCTCCATCTTATCGTCATTACTCAACTGCTTCACTTTCGCCCTGTGGTTCTGGGGATCGGCCAAAGAGAAATTTGGCTCCGAGTATTTTCTACTTGCAATAATGTTGACTCAACGAACACGGGTATCGTCGCAAGAGCAGTGCCGGAATGCGTGAGAACCATCTATTGGAGATGGCTATCCATTGACAATCGCTCATCGAGATATGAAAATGATGACCCACGTGCGGAATGAAACGCCAGCGCAGACTGCGAGGTCTTTGCCCTTCACAGCTCGCACCATGAGTTCTTCCACGCGCACACACTAACCTTCATCTCTGCACTCTCCTCTGTCATTCATACCACTGCTTTTCAAGAATACCGGAATTTGAGTGGATGGACCGAGGGTATGCTTGGGGACGAGAACATTTGATGAGGTGGCCATGTCCACAATGCTGACGGGGGTCGGGTTATTCGAATGACGAGAGGTGGAAAGAAGGCACACACAGCAGGAGCATACGAGAGGTTGTCAATCAAGGTGTACAGTATGGCAGGGGTCTTCTCAACCGCACGGATAGGCGAGTGAGAAGGCGACTTGCATGAAAATTGGTTGATATTCATTGACAAATATGAACAGCGCGGAGGCGTGCTTTGAGTCTGAAGGGGCGCGACCTAGTAAACGAGTGTTGCAGTATGGGCGACTTTGTCCTTTGCGATGAGGGTAAACTTGAGAGGATGCAGACAAATGTACAGCGAGAAAATGTCTTTCCCTGTCTCTTTCTTTCGTGTCGAGATGATTCCTTCACAAGCACGTTGTGCAGCAGTGGTCGCGGACTCCACTAAGAGCAAGCTAAGGTGTAAATAGATTAGACGCATATCTTCGAGGGATCGTTTAGTTGAACGCGTGGTTCCTCTCGGCGATGGTTGCGCAGTTTAGTGTTGGCGTACATGGTAACTATAAGGGGCGAACCAGGTAGCCTTCGGCTACCTGGTCCAAGGTCAGTGTGCGAAGGAGAGGGTGCTGGGCCATCGAGTCCACTTGATGCATCATTCAGGCACCCGTCTCTAAAGATAAGGGTCTGTATAGTAGCGCAGAAGCGGGTAGAGAGTCGGAAGGGAGCAGTGTCGAGCCTGCGAAGGCTCTCATCAGGGGGCTACCGCTACCCCGACCGATGTCCT
The DNA here is from genome assembly GCA_038094335.1 of Tylopilus aff. striatulus. NCBI lineage: Eukaryota > Fungi > Basidiomycota > Agaricomycetes > Boletales > Boletaceae > Tylopilus > Tylopilus aff. striatulus. Next base: position 3,708 of record JBBPTY010001244.1, on the reverse strand, counting down.
TCCAGCTCTGTTTAGGGACCTCCCACCCGCGATGTCTGAGGAGTGGGAAGAGGCAATGACTCGACCAGGAACTGGCCTGGTGTGCAGAGGTAGTGACTTGATTCCGGGGATATGCCTCCAGGAGGGTGTGCCCCGAGTGACCAGGAGGAGTATGCGTGGGCAACCTGGAACGGGGTGGTAGCTGTGCGGGTGGGGAGTCTGGGAGGCTTCCATCTCAGCAGAAGCCAGCAGGGACCCTAAAGCAGGTTTGCTCCCACGGACCAGCCGAGCAGACCGGCCTCCTTTCGGGTCCTTTCGCACGACCGCCTGCGCTTTGTCGCTCCCATGCAGTACTACGCTAGTAATCACTAGCGTAGAGCCCTGTGCTTCGCCATACCAGTGGCATTCGACGAGCGACACTGAACACCGGCTGGGTACCTTGCCGTTAGTTGGGCAAGGGGCGGGGAAGGCGTGGAATATCGGAGATGCAAAGATGAGAGGCGCCAGGGGTGTCCAGTGTGAACTTATGCATATCGTGATTGATAAGATATTTGCTGAGAAGAAACGTCTTTCTCGGCAACCACCAGGTTTCAACTCTCTCCCCCTGTGCGCTGTCGATGGATATGAATTTGACGCCAAAAGGTACGTGAGGGAGGCAGGAGAATATCTGAAATGACAACCCATCAACTTGTAGATAACTCAAGAATAACAGTGATCGATACCCAGCATAAATTATTCTCGGTCTTGTTCACGGATGATGGTAGGCAGGTGCTGACCGGTGGTGTCGAGGGAAAGCTTCGCTGGTGGGGAGCAGACGACAACGGGCGCGAGGTAGGCGAGCCTATTGAAGTGGAGCAAGCAGAGATCTATGCGATGGCGCTGTCGCCCGATCGAAGGTGGTTGGTCTGTGGGTTGAGGCCATTGGATAAAAGATATAGGAAAGGGGACGTAAGGGTATGGGACGCACAGACCCACGAGGAAGTCTACGACATCAAAGATCACACAAATACAGTTTCCTCTGTCGACATATCTCCAGACTCGACCAAATTTGCGACGGGCTCATTCGACAATCACGCATTCATCTTCGACATCAAGACAGGCCAAAAACTCGTCGGACCACTTGAACGCGACTGTGGCTTGGCGGCTGTGCGATTTTCCCCGAAAGGTGATCGTATTGCCGCCGCTTCAGCCGGGGGCTCCGACGAGGGGGTTCGAATTTACAACGGTGAGAATGGCCAGCTGTTATTGGAAGTTCCTTGCGAATACATTTCAATAATAACATCGCTCGCTTGGTCTGCTGATGGATTTCAACTCTTCGTTGTCTCGGACGGGGCCGTAAACATTTTCGACACCTCTTCGGGTTCCTTACTCAAGACCTGGTCAATCGAGGATTGTGACAGTCATGGAGGCTATAGTTCCGTCGTCCTATCACGTAACGAAAAGTTTGTTGCTGTTGCCCTATCTGAATCACTATCTTTTTGGGATGTCTCTACCTACCAGCAAATTGGCACCACAATTGAATACAGCAGCACGGTCTCGACCCTCGCACTCTCCCCAAATGATGACTGCATAGCGACAGGCGAGGAAAGTGGAAAAGCCACAATACGGAGCCTTCGTACCATCCTTCCAGACTCCTACTTGACAGTTAATGTGCTTGATCCCCTCGCACTGTTTTCGAGTCTAACATCGCTACAGTTACCCTTGATGTCCATTGGTGATACCGCTTTCTATTCATGGGTCCAAGGGGACTTCCAGGGTGTCGAAAAACTCATGGAACAGGACATTCTCTGTAAATCAAGCCTGTTTCACTGCTCACGTGCTCTTGCTCAACGAGCACTCGTACGGGCCCATTCTAAGAATCTGGACCTGGCAATTGAAGATGCTACAATGGTACTTTGTAGTCAACTACTTCTCTGAATACGGGTTAATTTCCGTAAATCAGTCTATCAGCACCCAGCGATCGGCGATTGGCTATATCGCACTAGCATTCACTTACGTTTGCAAGAAAGAGCTCGGGGCAGCTGTCCGTGTATTTGATCTTGCATTTGGTGTTTGCCTCCCAAGTGAAAATAAATTGCTATTGCTGATCAAGGTATGTGTTACCCTATATATCTTTGAGGATATCAAACTTTTATTTCATAGGCCATTCTCCTGTTTCAATGCGGAAAACATGACGATGCTATTTTACGTGTAGAGGAGCTGATTGATATCGTAGAAGATCACTTGCCATGCATGGCTGTTAGGGTGCGTGCACGCTGAGATGTTACCAGCACAGCAGGCAATGAAAATATAGTGTCATATTCTCAAATGCTTATGCTATTCGGGAGCACCCTCGCAGAGGATGGGGAGTCCAAACGCGCAATAGAACTGCTTCAGCGTGCACAAGAGGCCATCCCATTCCGACAAGGTCCCTATTTATCAGTTATATCCCTTGTGAGTCAAAGTCTTCCGTGTACCATACTGCTTTCATTAGTCATGTTTGAAAGATATCGGGATGGAATTTTGATTGTCTTCCTGCCGTGATCCACATACAGTTATACAAAATTATGAATGGTGCTGGGGTACATGCACCCTTTGTGGAGTCGACTCAGTCGATCACCGTCATATTCGACACTCTGAACGAGGAAATGGTGATGGGAGACTTAACCAAAACATGGAATCGAGGTGTGTCTTATCAAAGGCGACACAGGCTTGCATGTGATTCATTGACGACGTTAGAACTCATTCAAAGATGCTTGATGACATGCGAACGAAATGGTGATCTAGCAATGGAATCAATGGACCTCAAGGAAGCGATCGTACAGTACTCTACCGCCCTGTCGCTGAATCCATCTGATCCCGTGGGACTTTTGGTAAAGCGCAGCAATGTGCGAGCTATGTTGGAGTTGTGGGAAGATGCATTAAAAGATGCGGACGATGTATGTTTCTCCCTCGTCTTATATGTAAATCTCTCCTGAAGTCGACTGTGTAGGCAATCAAGGCAAACCCCCTGAGCCCGTGGGGATACGAGAGACGGCATGCGGCACTGCACGCTGTACAGCGGTACGATGAGGCAATGAATGCATTCAGTCGAATGTACTCGCTCATTGCAGGATCAGATGATCTAGCTGTCCGCCGTGAGTATCAAATCTGACTGTAACAAGCATTACGGTGACGTGATAACACAGAACTGAGCAATAAATATATCTCGCCCGCCCGTTCTGAGAAAGCGATTGATGACTGGATTCTCTTGGCTTTTAGAACATCACCACTTGTTCTGATTGATGTCACGAGTGGTTGCTTGTGTGATAAGGTGGAACGCAGGCGCATGTTCAAGTTGGGTATGGAGTTTAAAGGGTTACGCTCCTCTTTGACAGAAGACTTGGATGAAGGGCACATTCAACAGGTCATAGGAGATTACTTCCGATACGTGACGCTCTCACACGTTTGGGAGAGAGAAGAGCCGCTACTCCAGGACGTCAAAGCAGCTTGTTCAGTCTGGGCTCTGGATCCTTCTCCCTGCCACGAGAAACTATGTCGGTTCTGTGAGGTGGTCCACGACGAAGGGTATCGATGGGCATGGAGTGACACTTGCTGTATCGACAAGACGAACAGCACCACCTTGAACCAGTCGCTCACAATGATGTACAAATGGTATGAATCATCCGCAATGACATTCGTACATCTCGTGGACATCATATCTCCATCGGCCCTTGGTCAGCTCACACGAAGTATTTGGTTAACCCGAGC
>JBBPTY010001243.1:0-10574 GCA_038094335.1 Tylopilus aff. striatulus | reverse complement strand
GTATATATGTATATGTTGAGCCTTACCAAGGCTCTTGTTGGGGAGGGTGTAAAGGGGCTAAAGGCCCCAATATAGTTATGGTAATAGTAAGGTGCATATGATAGAAGTAATCACATGCACTGTAGTGTATATAAAATAGATGGGATGGTTGTTACCATCCCATCAAACATTATCCCTGTATATCTCACTTTGTGAATACCATATGGTACTCTTCACTTGCATGAGCTAAGGGTTGTTTGATAACCAACCTTACATGTGGCTACCATTTTATTAGTTTTTCTTTGTTGACAGTCTCAGGTATGCCCCAGACTATAAAACTATGTACACACTACCTAATATATAGTTTTCCCACTTTGGAGAGACCACTAGTGAGTGTCTCAGGGAGCTCAACAGTAAGTGACCACAGTAGGTCTTTCATTTATTGTCTTTTGTCTCTCTTCATGCCCAGCTGGTACTTCATCCAGTCTGGTAGCCCCTATTTCCATGCAGTTGCACTCAGAGTAACTCGGACTCACCATATTTCACTCAGGTTGGACAGTCTTCACTCAAGAGACTTAGTTCTTAGCCAGTTCCCTTTTATAGACCACCCCCTTTGAGCTGATCCAGCTGGAACCCATTGGGATGATAACTTGCCCCTTCTTTCTCTTTACTGCTTGCATCAGGCTCTCCTTTGGAGTAGCTACAAGATATTATTGTTGTCTTACATCACCATATCTCCTCCTCCACCCACCATAGAAAACCCCCATTACTCATTTTTGGGCCTTCCCTCCACTCCTTCTGACTATCAACCACCAGATTATGGCCAAGACAACCCCCTCTGCCTCACTCCTGGTGATGGACCCACCTACACAATCTGGGTAAGCTCCCAACATGGACAAAACAATGTCCCTCTTGTAGAGCAACTCTCCTCTCCTCCCCCACCTTGTGTATGGAAAACATTGAGGAGGACACACCTTGGGATGATTCAGCTTATGCCAATACCTCCAGGTCCCTGAGTTATGGAGCCAGGGAATAACTTGAAGTGGTACTTCAAGGATAGGAAGGGGGTAATGTTACAGTTGACCTTCTCTTTCTTCCTATGTTGCTAATCATACTCTTTACTTAATTGGAAGGACACCAGTCAGTTCTCTTATCTTGCTAAGATCTAGATCAGTTACCTTTATTTCACTTCTCTGTCACTACCATCAGACTAGTACTCCTTTAGGTATCTCTGTTATGGTACCTACATGTTCCCTAACTATCATTGTGTCTTTGTTCCTCATTTAGTATCTCTTGTTGTCCTGGTTGCTCTTCATCACTGTTCTACAACCTTCTATGATCACATGATCTTGTAGTACTTTAACCTTCACTTCCATGTATGTAATCTTTATGCTTGTTCTGCACAATCATATGCTTGATTCTGCATCCTTGCTTTGAGGCTTAATCCCTCAATCCTAAGCATTGACTCATAGGTCCTCTGTTGACCATCTTCCTTGCCCCTCAAGTCTCTAGATGCTGAGCCTCTTAGTGAGTGCCTCCTAGGGTGACTAACATGCAGGTCTCACATACTGCATAACAATATGAAGGGAAATGGTAATGCAGAAAGTCTGGACTACCTTGCAGAAAATAGAATATTCCTGAGCAGAGTAGATCCAGGAATAAAAAGAAAAAGTGCCCACAAATGGTTGTGGCTGCCTCTAGTAGTGTCTAGCAGGCAAAGCAGATGACCCATACACTTTCTGGTCATCAGCAACCACAATAAGCAGTATTCCAACCTCTGAGAGATCTGGAATATGCAGAAAAACTAGAAAATGAAAGGAAAGACCTTGGCAGTCACCTGAAGTGCTCCCCCCAGACACAGATACTGAGAGAGAGTGGAAAACATTCTATTTAAAGTCCAATGGACAAGTTTTATAGTCAGGGTACACCCTAGACTGAAAATGGTAAAGTATGAGAAAAAGCAAACTGCCACAAGGGTTGGCAGGCTAAGCAATGTCAAATAAATGATCTGGTAACATCATGTGAAGTCACCAATCATCAAGATAAAATTCCTGTATGTAAGTCTCAAAAATTCTGGTCAATGTTTGTGGGCAGAATTATGTGGAATAATAAACCCAGACCCACATGAATGGACTCTGGACACTCAGATGGTCTTGCTGCAGAATTGTTATCCTTCATGTAAAACCTGTGGTCTGTGACTCCTGAAGGCACTTACAAAGAGGTACTATGTCAGGAGATACAAAGAACAAAGGTGATGGTCAACAGAGGACCCAAAGGACAATACTTGGGATTGAGGGACTGTAAGCCTCAATAGTAAGAACACAAGTCAAACATGGTATTGTGCAGAACAAGCATGATAAAAGTACATACATGGAGACTGTTACAGTTGACCCATCCTAGTTCACATCATTGGTCTAGGTCTCTTTTCTTATTTAGCCCTTCTTGTTCTTTTCATCACAGACACAATCTCCCTGATCACTTCTCTCATAGTGACCCAGTATCCCCTTTTACCCACATTGCCTCTATTGTTCCTTAACATTCTCTGTTGTTCTCTCATGTTCCTTGAACCTGCCCTTATGTGAACTTGGTTCACAACATGTACTGTAGCCTCCATGTATGTACTTTCCCCACGCTTGTTCTGTGCAATTGTATGCTTTACTTGGTGTCCTTGTGTGAAGGCTCTATCCCTTCACTCTAAGTATTGTCCAGTAACCTCCCAGTCAATCCTTCCTCTTGTCCCTTGAGTCCCTAGATGCAGTGCCTCTCAGTGAGTGCCTCCTAGGGTGATTCACCACCGGGTTCCACATACTGTGTAACAGAGACTATGGTATATGGTGTAAACTGAGTTCATATAAGGGCAAGTCAGAGGAACAAAATAGAACAGCAGAGAACTATGGACAACAGGGATACATGACTTTCATGAGAGAGATGGTCAGTGGAGATATAGTCCATGACAGCAAGAACAAGAAGAGCTAATAATGGGAAGACCTAGACCAGGAACAAAAGAGGAATAGACCAGTTACCATCCCAATGAAGTAATAGATGCAACCAAAGGTGAGACAAAGGAAAAAGGAATAGGTCAACTGTAACATGGAATGGCAAGGAACCTGTGAAGCCAGAATAGCCCTGGAATGGCACCTACAAGCCTAAAAAGTGTGGAGCTCCTACAATGGGCAAGTTCAGCCTGTGCCTGAGCATTTTGGCTGGCTGAGTCAAGTTGCCCAAGGACCAGTGGTGGCTGTCACATGGTTGCATGCACTGAGTCACTTGAATGGATATCTCTTACTTTATGCCAAGCAGCTACCAGCAATCCATAGTACTAGTGTTACTTTACCATTCACACAGCTGATACCAAGTCTTGGACCTGGTGGTAGTTGTTTTTATTAGTTTCTCTTGTACAGTCTCAGTTATGACCTGGACTATAAAGCCATGTACATGGCACATAATAAAAAGTTTTTTTCCCTTTTTAGTTTTCTCTCCTTCAGTTTCTCCTAACTTCAAGGGAGCTCAGCAGTAAGTGACTTCCATAGGTCTTTTATCTTTTCTTTCATCATGCTCAGCCAGTTTTCATGTAGTCTGGAGCCCCTATTTTTGTGCACCATCACACAGAGTCACTCAGACTTATCAGTTTTCATTTAGGTCAGATGATTTTCACTCAGAAAACCTGGCCCTAAGTGGATCTGTTGTCCAAACTAACCCCTCAGTTCAGGTCAAGTTGAAAACCCTTGGGACAATAACTCATTCCCTTCTTCTGTGTTGGTCCTATCTTAGGCAGTACACATCTTTATTTTTATTTTGTTTTCTACACTGCTCCTACCTCATCCAATGGAAAGGATATTCCACCAAAGAAGGCTCATGGGTAAAGGAAAAAGAACTCCACCACACCACCAATCTTCTCAAAGAATATAAAAACCTTCACTCTTCCATCTTTTCCTCCAACAAATCCTCCTCCCAACATTGCTGAAAACAAACCAACTTCATCTCCTCATTTACCTATAGCCATGTCCTGCAACACTCCTTCCACTGAACTTCTGCCCTACTCTGGTCCCACTATTGCTCCCTGTGTTGTTCCTCCCACCCTGTTGTTCATCACTACCAAATTCTCTCTCATCCTAACCTCCCACTCCCCATCCTCCCCTGAAGCCCACTGTGGCTGGGACAATGAAACACCCCTAAACCAACTCCTTCCTGTCCAACAACCTATCCTAGACTACATAAAAAAAGAAAGATTACAAGGAGTACAAGCAGTCAAACCCCCTCTCCACTCTGCACCCACTCACCAACTCATGACCCATGAGAATAGGGAATGCCTCCTCAACCTCCTCCTTGACTTGCAACTTGCCAAAATCTTTGAACACCATACCAAAACTAAGTCCACCCTCAACTACCTCAATCTAGCCTGATTAACAGTTGGAAAAATATATTCCCTTGCACCACTTGTCTCCTCCTCCTTCATGATTGAAAGGGTCAATCTTGCCCAACAGCTGAAGAAAACCTATGATAGTCTATCATCACACATCAACAACTCCCTCTTCCAACTGGGGGCTTTAAGATTCATGAAGGAGATAAACTGACTTGCTTGCCAAATGTTCCAAGCCAAGGTGCAGGAGGATGCTCTTTCTGCTCTCCATCATTTATCCAGTCATACCACTACTAGTGCCCCCTCCAGACTGCTTACTCCAGGGAAGAAAGAATCATTGATTTATTGGAGGAACAAGAAGAAATGTGTCATCAAGAATGATACCCCCTCTGGCATGGACATTCCAAGTACTATGAGGCATGCTTCCATTGCAAAAAGTTGGGGTGTATCCACATCAACTGCAATGAATATGAATGCCCATACTGCTGTAAATGGGCCCCTGGACATACTCAAGGACAATGTCCCCTTAGAAGATGTCCTGCCCAAAAGTCATCCTCCTCCTCCACCTCTTCATCTTGCAAATCTCCTCACCCTCTTACCAATTCCCCTTAGGAACCTACAGAGCCCCTTCCACACATAGCTCCAATGTCAACTATAACTTTGACAACATGGCTGAAGCTAATATGACTGGGTCCCCTGGAGCAAGCTACAGGGATTTTTGAGGTTCAAGTGGGCACTTGAACATAGTAAGGGGATAATGTTACAATCACCCCCCCTTTTCTCTTTTATCTCATGACTTATGCTTGTCTCATCATCTTTCACTTCTTTCACACATGATTACTCATTCTGTAAATCATATAACTTCTCCATTGGCTCTCCATATCATATGATTATATGTTTATTCCTCTTTAGTCTCTTGTACTATACATGGCCTTGGTTCATGTGCCATTCCACATTCTACTTAAACTAGGATTCTACCACATGAACTCTTTAAGCTAGTTCTACTTGAATCACATCTACCTTCATACCTTTAGAAGTCCTCTCAACTCTCATTGCTAGCTTCCACCAAGCCAGGTTCAATCCCTACTTGGTCATAAAGCCACCTTTCAGTAACATGGCTGCTGTGCATCCTTCTGAGTAGGAAGACCTTTAACCTTCATCTTCAAGTTCTCACTTGTTCCTATTCAGACCAAATGTAACAGTGGGCAGACTTTCTTGAAGAGTGCAAGGTTAAAACACACATGTATGCCACTATTCATGACCCTTGGCCACAGTGAAAACCAAAAATACAAGACTTTATCTTGAATGCCATCACAATGACCATACAGAAGTGGAGGCACACAAATCACACAGTTGAAAGAGACTACTATCCCAAGTATGAGCAAAAGATGTGTGAACTGGTATGATCTTGATAAGTTATGTGTTACTGTACTGACTTTCAAAGATCTCATATCCTGGCAGGGTGAACTCAAGTGGGTCATGGTAAATTTAGTTTGGATATACTACAATATATCACTCCCATCAGGAAACCAACTCTCATTAGGCAAGACATACCAACATGTGAGGAATGCTGCAAAGGATTTGACCAAGAGAACATCATTCACACAGTGGTAGAAATCCTCAGGTATGACCACACTAAACTGGGTCACCATTACTAACTTTTTATATAGGGTTGCACCAAACATTTTAAGCATGCAGCCATTCAAGAACTCAGCCATATATTCTTTTATGGTCATTCAAACCAGATCAGGAACATTCATCCTAAGTTTGCAACAGAATTCCCCAAGTATGCCCTAACATTTGTAGTCACTATGATAAGTCATATGAATGCAAGATCACATGTCTGACATTGCTTTCAGATCCAATGCATCCTTAATGGATATTCACACAATGGAAAGGCAAAGTTTTCTTTTTTCAGTTGTGAGAATTATTACTCCAAATGGAAAAATTATAATGTGCCTGTCATTCAACTTGAGAAGCATGATGTGCATGGTCACAAGTTCAAGCAGATGTGCCAGGAGATTGCACATACAGGACTATATGTTTTTTTCTTGTCATATATTTTTTTCATTGATGTTTGGTATTAGTGCTGGTGGTATGGCTTATAGGGATGCTGAGGATGGAGGTGCTAGTGATGATGAGGATTATGATATCATTCTTGATTAGACTAACATCTACTGGTTGTGATATGGCATAATAGATTGGTGTGGACAATATGTTTGGAGTTGTTGAGAGTCTACTATGGCAAATATGAAACACTGACACTGACACTATGATGCACTATGATGCCATGACACACTATGGCACTATGGCACACTATGGTGGTATAACACTATAACACTATGACACTATGACACATTATGGCACTATGACACTATGACATACTATGGCACACTATATGTTGGAATTGGTAGATTACCTACGCTTTTCTGCTTACATAAGCAGTAGTTACATCGCACCTTAGTTCACCTTTAGTTTCTTAGTGACTACAGAGCATTCTACAGGTTAGTACTTACCCATTAATATAACTAGTGACTACAGAGTATTCTACACTATGGCACTTTGGCACTATGACACTATGATGTTGGGACCTGAGAGGAAGGGGGGACAGTATAGAAGCAGGTAGATTCGATGATGCTACCACATGAAGGGGAAAGTGGACAAGTAGACGACTACAGTACAAGCTATCCACTGGGGGGTTATATCCCCCACAGTGGAATGCTACCTAAAGCATGTGATAAGTACTATGATGAGTGTGGAATGGCAAGCAACATCACAGGGTATAACACCATGTGTGCCAACACACCCCCTCAATCAAGATGTCATGAGAAAGGGTGCAGTAAAAAGTGAGATGAAAGCTGTATTCTAACTAAAACATGAAAAAATAGTAAAAATGGTAAGCAATAGCATGGGTCATAATGCTACAGTACCTTGCTGAATCCTATAAACCTTACCCCTTCACTTGTAAGTCCTTCATAGGGTTATTCATTGTGTAGCATACTCAGTCTATAGCATTCTTTGCTTAACCCTATGAATCCCACTTTGGACTTTGTCCCTTTCTCCTACCTCATGGTATATACTTTCCTCCTTTTAAACTTTGCTCTGGACTTTGTATATAAGTCTCTCTACTCCTCCAATGTACCCTAGCTTAGTTATTCAAATTGTTGTCCCAATATCTACTGCCTATCACCTCTAATACCTCCCTCCCAGCAAGCTTCCTCTTGGGGACTCATCTCCACCTCCGACCTCTGAAACAAAGACCAGACCTGAGCAAGGGCATGACACATAAGTTCTATGCCAAGGTTCCTTGACCCCTAGCCTCTCCCTTGGTGCTCCAACCTGACCTCAACATCCCCTTGTCCTCCTTGGTCATCCTCTGTCCCTTCACCCTCTGAACCCCTTGGAGGCTGCAGGAGAGAACCCTTGGTTTCCCCAAGTTATGACTCCACTCCTAGACCCCTGTAAAGCCCTGTGGCATCTCCACCATCTGCCCAGGACTTCCTAGGAGATATCCCCTATGAACTCCTATTAGAAACTCTGGACTTCATCCCTTGATATCTGGATTCCCCCCAGCCCCTCAGGACTTCATCAGGAGTTCACCCCCACTATCCTTGTACCTTTCAGATAACCCCCTCCACTGGAGAAGACATCCCAGCCAACCCCTTGTGAACCCCTTATGAACTTTGTACCTCTGCTTCATCTATCTCTGATCTGACATCCAACTTCTTCTGGTGCCTATGTCTGCTGTGAGGAAATGATGGGATTTGACAAGTATCTACTTTCTACACCTTATTCATAGACCAAGTAGAGCATGAAAGTTGACTCTGATATCTATGTTTCTGCCCTGGGAAATGTGCAACATCAGCAAATCCAGAGGTGACTGTCCAGTGCTGGACAGTGTCATACTGCTCATAGTGAGGGTCCATGTGGATAGTACTATCATAGTGCTATCACAGTAGTCATAGTGTTATAGTGTCATATGTTGGTGCTGTTACAGTTGACCCACCTTTCTTCCTTTCTGTTAAGCCCAGTTCCTCTGGGCAAATCTCAGAAGGTTGGAAAGTTCTGGAAGGAGTAGAAGGGGCCGGAAAGTGTTAGAAAGGGGTGGAAGGGGTTGAAAAGTTCTGGAAAGTGGAAACAGCAGGAGGGGTGAGGATCTTTGGTGCAGGACTTATGTGTTGCACCCTTGAGCATGCTGTCCTTGAAGTCAGAGAGTCAGATTAGAGCTAGAACTCAGAGGATTCAATGGAGGGACTTAGTTGATATTTGAACTGAAGAGTATAGTAGATACAGAGGGTCTTATATACTAGAATCTGAAACAAACTAACAAGTGAAACTGTAGAAACAGTAACTGTGCATGTCAAGTGTAGTGTGGAAACTAGCACTGGAATTGGAAAGTCACCAGAAGCTGGGTGCTATGCAGGGACTATATGTCAGAGAGTCAAGCTACAAGGTATGTAAGTCAATCAAATGTCAGGCACAAGGGTCAGAACACAAGGATAACTAAATAGGGGTGACAACAAGTGAAGTCTGGAAGTCAAGGGTTTTTGGTAAGCATGATGTCATTGGAAACCCCAGCAGAAACATCATCAGAAGTACCAGAAAGACTTAGCACTGTTTTGGGATATGACACTTTTGCTTCTTTTCAATTGTATGTAATCATCACTTCATTGGGGTGATAACCAATCCATTCTTATCTCCAATGGAAGATCTAGGTTGTTCTATATTTACTTGTCTGATTCCTGTCATCATGGACAATGCATTTTTGATTGTTTCTCTCACAATGATCCAGTATCCCTTTTTGTCACATATCTATTATTGTTCCTTTGTGTTCTGCTGCCTGCCCTTATGTGAACTTGATTCACAATATATACAGTAGCCTCCATGTATGTAGTTTTCTCACACTTGTTCTGCACAATTGTATGCTTGTCTCTGTGTCCTTGTATTGAGGCTTAATCCCTCAATCCTAAGTATTGCCTTGTGGGTCCTTAGTTGACCATCTCTTTCTTCCCTTAAGTCCCTAGATGCAGTGCCTCTTAGTGAGTGCCTTCTAGGGTGACTAACTAGCAGATCTTGTGTGCTGTGTTGTAGAAAACTAATAAAAAGTGGGGTGCAGGTGACCTGAGGACAAGACCTAGGAATTGATGAGTAAGAAGAAAGGTGGGTGAGTAGACTTGTCCCAGGGGGTTCCAGGGAAGTTGGAATAAGAAGAAGTAGCTGAGACTACAGCAGGGAGCAGTAAAATGCCTTTCTGGAGGGTGACTTGGGCAAAGGTAAGTGAAAATAGGGGCTTCTCCACTGGACAAAGTACTGGTTGAAGAGAAAGGTAGAGATGAAGGCAAGGAGACCTACTTTGGCTTCCTAGTACTTTGAGACCTTTTTGTACAATTTTCCAAGTGAGCAGAAGACAAAATTTTCAGTGCCTGAGTACAAGCTTTTATAGTCTGTTTTGATGATAAGGGATCATGGGAATGTTTAGGTCAATAGTGTGGGTGACTTAGAGCTCAGATGGAGCACCCTTGATGGGTAAGAGATGAGGTACAATTGCTATCTACCCCCTAGCTACTGTCCTGTATATATATATCCTAGCTACTAAATTAGATCAAGTAAGCTATATGTTATGGCTCAGACTATGTCTTAGGCTATGTTTCAGCCTGACTGAGATGCTTATTGATCAGCACACATAGAGTCACATGCCTAAGTCAGATTGCCATTGGACATCTCACACTCCAACACTCCCTCTCAAGCCAATCATAGGCCCAGACTCATGGTGTGCTGTAAATGTTTGATATGTGGTAGTGCTTTAGTTAATATGTCCACTGTCATGTCATTCATTTGGCAATAAACGATGTAGGAGCAGAAAGCACTGTTACGTTTTCACCGGGTAGGCAATGACGTAGACCTTGGTCTTAAGGCGAGCCGGCGAAGGAGATATAAAGTGGAGCGAAAACCTAAGTTCTCAAGCTCGAAGATATAGATGTTGACCCGAGCCCAGTATTAGGGAAGATAGTCAAGTAGAGGATGATATTGCCAGATGTAGATACCGGCCAAGGTAGAATCAAGATGAGGACTACGGTTTACATGCGTGGTCCTTATATATGTAAAGAATGTGCGCACAGACCAAGACTAAGTAAGGAAAGACTGCGCTGATTGGATGATAAGAAGATAAGCGAGTATTGCGCTATTGGTTAGAATGTTATAGAAGAATAGAAGACGCGGGGATCAAAGATAGAAG
>JBBPTY010001242.1:0-10574 GCA_038094335.1 Tylopilus aff. striatulus | reverse complement strand
TGGGGCCCTGGTGCGCAGACAAACCCCGAGTAGTGGCCCTCTTGCGAGGCGTTCCCACCCGCTCTTGCAGTTTATGCCTCCTACTCGACAGGGAACCTCTCCCTGAATCCGGGAAGCGCTGCGCGCATTTGCCTACATTCTCACTCCGTTCCCATTCTCCTGCTCACACTGCCTAGCACATCATGTATGGTAACTGCACATATGCTTCCTCCGCCTCTATGATACATTTATCACACCCCTTTCCTCGCGCGTTTTCCAAAGAGCTTAGTCTTGGGACGAGCGTGGGGAAGGAGGTACGACTTCTCCCCTTTGTGCCTCCTTGCTCCGCTTACTCTAGCCTCGAGCTTTCGTCACACTCGTCCGTCACTCCCCAATCTCGTCACTCCATCCTCAGCACCTCACAACTCGTCTCCGCACCCCGCCCACCTCTTTTACTAGTGAATCCTTCCCAAAGGCGTTCCCGCCTGCCCTCGCGGCTCACGCCTCGTCCGACAGGGGACCTCCGCCTGGGGTCAAAGAGCGCTGCCGCTTTGGCCCAACCCTCCCATTTCTTCCGTTCCAGTACTACATCCTCGGATTGAAATACACCCATGCACATTGTACCTGGCAATGTGACCATTTCCCCTGCCTTCCCCCGAGTGATCTCCAAAGGGTCCAGTTTGTACCCTTGATGGTGGTCGATTTCTCACTGAGTTGACCGTGTCAGTACGATGGGTCAACTCTAAGCTGACAGGCATATGGCTTTGTGTGACTGGTTGTAGCCATGTAGGTGGGTATACGACGAGGAAGGGAGCAAGGCGAGGACCAGCCACACTCAATAATACCTTCTTCCAGGTCTGAGACGCAAAAGTCGACTTGATGCAACATTCAACGTCAGACTCACCGAGGAAATTCCTTGCCCTTTTCATTTACCCGCTCAGACAAGATGGACCTCATCAGTCCACATAGAAGCCGCGCAGGTCGTCGCCTACGGTTTATACCTGCTCTTTTATGTCCATCTGTCCCTCTCATTATCTGTAGGATCTGATGCCGCCCCCGCAAGTCTGCTGCAGGAAAATACCATCCAGGTCATCGTCCCCACTTCTAAACGGTTCGTCGAAATTGTCTGTCTCAATTAGTATGGACTTTGCGTGCCCTCACTACTGCCACAGTCAAAATAAACTCCGCATATATTGGATCTGTAACCGAGGTCACACTCGGATATCTCCAGGCGTGTCCTCCGTTCGTCTGCTTGCCCCATCCAGGTAAACACCTTCTCTGATCCGTCGATCTAAATGTATACCTCTCGGCTGACAGATCGAAACAACCCTTGCTCAGCTTGTCGTTGCGGCCGGTTACATAGAAGATATGCAGTCATCATGTCTTGAACACCAGTAAAAAATTGAAAGCCGGCGTGGTCGGGGAATGTCCGGTGTGGTACATGACACGACTAGGTAGGGTACCGCGCTACGATCACCCCTCTCAGCTCGCTGATCCTGCCCATTACCACCGTGAGCATACAGTCCGCTGAATTTCATCATTTTAATACCCTCTCGATCAGTCCCAAGTTCAAATATCGATTTACCTCACAGTCAAGCTAAATTGTTACTGTGCGAACCACTTAGAACTGACAAAGAAGGCTTCGAGAGGTGGCTAGCGCTGTGTGAATGGTATGCCGTGGCGAGTGCAGTGTAGCTTCATTTTCTGGACGTAAGATTCATCCAAGGACAATTGGGAAATACATAGGTAATACAGTACCAACTTGGTGAAAATCACTCATGATAGGTGTGACAACATAAAAAGGTATCGTGCCCAATGATCTTATCCTGTGAACTTCTTTCATGACATTGTCTCCTCAGGATTGGCGTTGGCTACATGGAGAGCTGATCATGTACTATTCATCTCTATGTTTTCCACTCAGTGATTACCTAATCCAGGTTCGTTAATCATTATATTCTTGACCGCTCTTTGTGTTGCAATGAACAAGACTGAGCCGGTTGCAAATGGTTTTAATGTCCTGATACTTGGAAAGGGCAGTCAGGCCAAACCAATCATGATGGTTTTCATGTGGACAGTTTTGACTTTATTCAGCTAAAATAACTTGTTTTCCATCGCACCAGTTAGATTGCAACAAGGCTGAGCTTTGCTGTGTGGTAGATGGCGGGATCACTCTCGTCCATATTGTGTTATCATTTCCTGGATGTGGTGATTTATCAGTTTCTATGGTATTCCTCACTCAATGACGTTGATTGGCAGGGCCAGTGCCGATTGTCTCACACGGATTGTCGAGCATAAATCATCTCGTTTGATAATCTTGGTGCTCACCTTGACGCAATCATTCCTCCTGTTTTGGTCCTCTTGACGATTCATCACCTTGTGTAGTTCTTCCCCTCAGAGCCCATGTTTTCAGAGATTTATAATGTAGAAGATGAAGCAGTCCTTTCTGCTCTCAGTTGGCATCACCCTGGAGATATATGATAGAGTGAGATCACACATCATTTAAGAGGTATGTTTCTTGCTTTGTGCTGGTGATCATTCGGCCGGTGAAGCATATAGGCATGTAGGATGATCTGCCTTGGCAGGCTCGTCCAGGTTACAACCCATATTGCTACCATCTACCGTGATTGTTGAGACGAAGACTATGCCGTCCCATTAGCATTTACATGACAATGGATGACAGTGCATATGTGTAAACTCACACTCTAAATGGCACACATACTATGCACACCCAACCTTTTGTATTGGCAAACTCAAAGAGAAGGCATAGCATATATAGTAGTACACTGGTGAAATGAGATTGGGAAAAGTATCAATGCCAACAAGATACCCAAGACTCTCCATGCAAAGATGTATCAACAAGGTCCTGGTCAACTATGTAGGTTCTATCAGAAGCTATGACTAAAGATTGTGCAGGAAGATAGAAGGCATTTCTGTTCCAAGGAGCAATCCAACCAAAATAACCTTTAGAAGATTGAAGCCAGCCATTCTTCTCAAATATAGAGCCCAAAGACAAAAGTTGATCTACTCTCCAAACTTTGATGGATTTGTCAGCAGAGCCTGTGGCAATATATTTTCCATCAGGGGAAAAGACAACAGATAGAACTATATGGGTATGTCCTGTGAATGGACCAGCTATGCACTGGCCAGTGGTGGCATTCCAAAGTCTAATGGTTCTGTCTTGTGAAGCAGAAGCAATGTACATGCCATTGGGTGAATAGACCACAGACCTGACCCAATCAGTGTGCCCTTGCAAAGGACCTACCAGACACTGGCCAGTGTTTGCATCCCAAATCCTAACAGTGTTATCATCTGAACCAGATACAATATGGATGCCATTGGATGAATATGCCACACAACTGACTTGATCTGTGTGTCCAACAAATGGGCTGGCAATGCACTAACCAGTGATTGCATTCCAGATCCTGACAGTCATATCACTTGATCCAGAAGCAAGTTGGGCACCATTGGGTGAATATGCCACTGATTGAACTCCCATTGTATGTCCCTCAAATGGGCCTGCCACACATTGGCCAGTGCTCACATTCCACACCCTGATGGTTTTATCCATTGAGCCAGAGGCAACACAAGTGCCATCAGGTGAATATGCAACACATCCAACTTGTGATGTATGCCCTTGGAATGGACCACCTACAGACTGACCAGTGGCCACATTCCAAACCCTTATGTTTCCTGCACCAGAAGCAATGTACACCCCATCAGGTGAGAAGGCAGTGGACCAGACTTGGTTTGTATCCCCTTGAAATGGACCAGCAACACATTGGCCAGTTGTTGCATTCCAAACTCTGGCAGTTTTGTCAAAGGAACCAGAGGCAATATAGACTCCATCAGGAGAATATGCAACAGAGGTGATAGGATCTGCATGCCTCCAGAATGAATGGGCAACAGACTGGTCAATGGCATTCCAAACTCTAACAGTGCTGTCTGAAGAGCCTGAGATGATATGGTTTCCATTAGGGGAGTAGGAAACACATGTGATTGAATCTGCATGGCCCAAAAATGGACCTCCCACACAAAGACCAGTGGTTGCATTCCAAACCCTGATTGTTTTATCCCAGGAACCAGACACAAGATGGTCACCATTGGGGGAAAAAGCAACAGAACGAACAAGTTGATTGTGTGCCAGAAGGGGACCTGCCACACACTGACCAGTGCTTGCATCCCATACCCTTATGGTTGTGTCTTCAGAACCAGAGGCAATATGGATACCATCAGGAGAAAAGGCAACAGAATAAATCTGAGCTGTGTGTCCCTGGAAAGGGCCAATCTCACATTGGCCAGTGATTGCATTCCACATCATAAGGGTGCTATCCCCTGATCCAGAGACAATTTTGGTGCCATCTGGTGAGTAGGCAACAGAGGATACAAAGCTCCTGTGTCCATGCAATGGACCAACCATGCACTCTCCACTTTTGATAGCCCACACCCTAATGCTCCTGTCACTTGACCCAGAGACAACATGAAGACCATCAGGTGAAAATGCCACAGAGTGAACATTCATTGTGTGCCCATGAAATGGGCCTGCTACACACTGACCAGTGTTTGCATCCCAGATCCTGACAGTCTTATCCTCTGAGCCTGATGCAATGTGCAAGCTCTCAGATGAATAGGCAACTGAATAGATTCTGCCAGTATGTCCCTGCAATGGACCAACAACACATTGGCCAGTACTTGCATTCCAAACTCTGATTGTCTTGTCACTGGATCCAGAGGCTATGTGAATTCCATCAGAGGAACAGGCAACAGATTCAACTATATCTGTATGCCCTTGCAAGGTATGAACCTCTGCTGGCCAATTGGCTGGGTGTCCTGATGCAACAGAGACATGACTTTGGAGATGTTCTAGCCAGAGTTGGTGGAGTGGGGAATTGGTGGGTGTCTGGGGTATGGCTGACAGGTAGAGATGGGGAGTGGATTCTCTGAGTACAGGTGCAAACACTTGGATGAATTGGAATGTCTCTGATGCAAGGGTGGAGAGCTCATGGTCCTATTAGCATCTTGATCAGTACTCATCCTTGTTTCATCATGTTGATCCTAATTACCTTGGCCCATTTTTGCAGGATAGTACAGGTATCTAGGGCAGATAGGATGGCGGTGACAGGGGAGGAGAGGGAGAGGAGGCTGATGGCTTCAAGCCAGAAGGGCAGGAATTTCTTGAAGAAGAGGGTGACCTCATTCAACAAGTCTGGGGTATGGTCTTCTTGTAGATGGTGCATCCAGTAGAGGCAGGAGTATGCAAGGTGAGGGGGAATGGCTTTGGTGACTTGAAGGGGAAGGTCTGGAATAGTGGAGTTATGGAGATGAGAGTCTCTCAGGTTACAGATGTTGAATTGGAGCATGTTCTGCATGGAAGCAAGCAGGGCTTTGCCAAGATGGAGTGAGTGGTGGGGTAAAATGGACACATGGAAAATGGAGCTCCGCAAGGGGTCCAAGAGGAAGTCATAGAAGGAGGTATGGAGAGGGCGAATGGGTTTCTCATCGTCAAGGACACCATCTAGTAAGGATCCCATTGGTTTGATGATTGCAGTGAATGTCAAATCTCCACTGAACAGTACAGAAAGGGAGTTGACAGATAAGGGCTCTCTGAGAGCGAGGACAATGGCCATGACTCTTTTGAAGCGCTCACGAGCATCATCCAAGATGAAAAGTTGGTATAAAATGGTTTGATACAGAGAGTCCAAGGGGAGGCCACCACCAGGATTGGCAGTCTGCAACAGTTTCTCGAGCTGCTCTGATGGATGGAATCCAATCATCCCTTCACCACGAACAAAACGACACGCAGTGGATGCCCATTGGAAGAGGTGCTGGGAGTGTCGAACGAGCAATCGACACCACTCCTGGTTGGGCCAGGAATCCTCGAGTTCACGATAGCGACAAAGGGAGTGGTAGATGAACCTTCCAATGTCTGCATCTACATCATTTGACGGCACGTCGCCTATTTGCTTAACGATAATATGTGGGCTTGACGAAAGTTCCGTAATGATATCCTTCTCAGGACGAGCAGTGATAAGAAACCGCAGATTTCCTAGATGGCTGCTCTCCGCAATCTGTTCAACGATGGCCCGCAGGAGGGACTGGCGACCGGATGAATCGCCACTCTCGTCTATGGCGTCAATCACGATAACCAACGGTCCGATGGAGTCAAGGGTCCTCCTGGGTTCAATGATGAGCTTATCGGCTTGCTCCATGGGCGAAGAGGACGTGCGAAGGGCTTTATTGTCTCTCACGACTTTCCAGAGAGCGGATTTATACTGAACGTCGTGGTCAGCAAGGTCGCGTGCGATGGTACCGAACAGGCTCTTCGGATTACGACTCGCGACGTCGGTGCGAGAGAAACAGTAGGAGGAGCCCAGGCGGCCAAGGTCGTCGTAGAGTCAAGCAATGGAATGAGCTACAGCAGATTTTCCAGAACCAGCAACACCAGTCAACAAGCACACTCGCTGGCCAGTCGGGTTGTTGAGGACATCGCAGATGTCGGCAAGCAATCCTTCGCGAGTTCCTGGAAGACATTGCTTCTCTCGCTCAAACCTAGCACCAGCCGCATACGTCATGTCGTTGAGGTCGATAGATTCTACTATGGGATAAGGTTGAACATCCGACCTCGCCTCGAAATTAGAGAACATACCGGTTGCCTGCACTCGATTCATCATGCATATGACGGTGATCTCGGTCTGTACTGCCACCCCCTCAAGGAAAGCAGTCTTCAGCTCTCGGAGCTTGTTCTCGTAGGCGGTGATCCTTGTGTCGATGTCCGAGATGGTGTATCTTGCGGTGCGAATCCCTACACAGGAGTCAGCGCTGGCAGTGGCGGAGAAAAATGTAACTGACAAAAATTCTTGCGTTGGGCATACTCGGTGATGAAGTACCCGCACTCCGTCACCTGTTGGACCAAGAGTGTGATGGTCTCGAGATGCGCATTGACTGCCTTCAAAGGTTCGGCGTCTTGGACGAACCCAAAGGTATCGGTCATCGTAGTCGTTAGTCGAATTATGCTATCGTCGCGCTCTTTTTGCTTCATCAGTACCTACGCAGGTTACTGTCTTTGGTCATAAATAATGATCGGCATAGACATAGACGAACCTGGCTCGCAGCGGACAAAACAGACCAAGCTAGGGATGTATATGGATGGATCTGGGTGGCGTTCAGGCTATACCAAGCTCAAGTGAAATGAGAAGTACAAACCCCTGCTATTCCGGTTACGATCGTGTTCAAGAGCTTCATCCTATCCATCAAAATAGTCCACAGCGAGGAGGTCTCCAATTTCTGCACGTATGGCGCGATGGCTGTGCCCTTGTCGACCATAGAGTGCAGGGCATCGACAGCTGCATGAGTAGAGCCGATTGCATTAGCTGCGGTGACCGCGGTAGAGACGGCGAGGGAGGCTTGGCGATTGTCCGCATCAGCAGTTCGATGAACCTCAGCAGCGAAAGCAAATTTGAGGGTTATGCCCAACCGATCGGACTGATCAGAGGTATTGATGCGTAGTTGGCCTTCAAATACTATGACCGTCGAGATCGGATCAGCAGATCAAGAGGCATAGCGGACGATCGTACCTCCATCCTTCATTTTCTCCAGTACCCCGCCGATGGTATCGTTGATTGATCCAAGTAACTCGTCCCTTCCGATGTGGTGCTTCTGGAAAACGGATACAAGGACAAGGGTGCGCTCGTCTCCATCGCTAGTGATACTCAGCTTCTTCGTATACCATAGACGCTGTATACTCACAAATAGAAAGTATCATCCCAAACAGTGCGATTGTTTTTCTCCTTTGCATCCTCTGTCGATCGCGAGGTGCTTCCAACGGTGAATATAATGCGATGTTGCCTAGCGATAGGAATGTTGCGTCTTGCCCGAGTACGGAGTTCGATATCTGAGAAGAGTCAAAAATTCGTATGTAGGAGACGGTGTAGTAACGGCCAGTTTGTACCTTTGATGGCAATTGATTTCTGACTGTTTGAGCGTGTTAGTACACTCGGGTCGACCTGAAGTCAGTGAATATACGTACGTCATTCTTTGGGCAGTGGTTACAGCCAAGTAGGTGGGTATGCGACGAGGAAGGGAGCAGAACGATGCGGACACAGCGTGGACCAACCGGAAGCTGCCGCACTCGGACCTCTCTTCCGCAATGAGACGGAGTGTTCAAAGTCCGATTCAGACAGGAAATCCTTTGTTCTTCGCAGAGTTGACTTGAAATTCTCGTTTCAACCACCCACAGAGGATGACAAAGCTGCACTCGCGAGTGTACTGCCAAATCCCTTCCAGCCCAAAATCGTCGAGATCAGCTGTCCTCAAATCTGGGTTGACACAGATTTTCCGTGTTTTCACCACAGGCTTATGATACATCCTCTTGAGTCCCAATCCACTCTTTGCCGTCCTTACCCACACCAATTCCGCTCTTCTTCCCCATCCTTGTCATCTAGCCCGATGCTATTACCCCTTCGGACTTCCTCCGACGCTCAGATTCGCTACCACTCCTAGCCATACAATACAACGAGATCGTCGTTTCTTGCCTTTACATTTCAAGGTGTTGCGATGATTGTCCCATGGCTTCCCATCCGAGTCCGAGCTGACACTATTCCTCCCATTTCCAAGCGATCACGTGCCCCACTTATGCACCCCCCTGCGACCGAACCAGCCGCCGAGTTCCTCCCAGGATGCAGCAATCAACTCGTTCCGAGCTTGCGCCGTCTCCCTAGACTACCATAATCGACAGTGGGACTTTTTCGCATGACACTCTACCAGGCTCTCAAACTTGTTCCGCGGGGTTTTTGGGTTGCGAGGGAGGTCAATTGCAAATTGATGGTTGTCGTGAATCGCAGCGAATTTGATGTCGATGACGAAATCATCCTGGGTGTTGGCTGGTCCGTCGTCCATATCGTCCTTTCTACATTTCTTGGCTTTTGATTTAGACTTCTCGGCTTGCTCCTCGGCCCTCAGCACCGTTTTCATATCGAAATGTGCAGGCGCTCCGTGGTAGCTATCCGATGTTGCCAGTAAGGTCAGCCCAGCGATGAGGTCTCCGGAGGCCGCTTGGGCTGTGTAGACTTTTTCCTCGACCGGCTGGAGGGCAAATCCTCTTCCCCTTCTTCCTGTCTATCGTTCTCCATCCTGAAAAACTCGTCGTCGAAACTCAACTTGGCTGTCTTCTTCGTTTGGCACCTCGTCACCATCTGCCTCCGCTTTCTTCTTAGCTTCCTCTTTCCTCTTTTTCCTCTGATATATTTCTAGTATATTTTCATCTTCGAAGCTCTTCGCTTCACTGAGACCGGGCATACATGTGACCTCCGATTCAAAATCGCCATCCTTTCCCCCGGTTTTGTCCTTGCCTACCCCGTTCGTTTTGTTATCGAATGTGTCACCCCATCCCTCTGGCAAATCATCATCATTGCCGCCAAGGGGGAGCGACCGCAGTCTGTCTCTTTCGTTCTTTTTTCAAACCCCTGCTGCTATCCTTCGTGCTATGCACACTAGCTTTCCTTGACTCTCCCTCATCACCACTCTCCTCTTCGGGATCGCCCTCGGAGGACGAAGAGGCAGGAAGTCGGCTTCGTCAACCTCTTTCTTCGTTAATGGGCGACGCAAGATGTGATTCCGTTCCGGGTCCTCAGGTGACTTTAACTTTAGAATGGCGGAGAGCCTAGCTAAGGATTAGCGCAGGGGAAGCGGGCGGTAACACTATGAATACGCACATCAGTGACAAACTCGACCGCCTTGTAAGGCGAGTCAGGCAGCTGAGTAGTCGTCTCTGAATCAAATTAATTTCAGGATCAATCCGAGTGCGAGACTAGGAAGCCACCCACCGAGGTTCATCGTCGAATGTCATATTGTCACAAAGCTCAGGTCGAACACGTTGGTGGATCTTTCCAGCTCGGTGCCTTCGAGCTCGTTGTATACATGAGCAACGGCGTCTACTGTGTCGCATTCAACGATAGCACAGTAATAGCTGTGCTTAATGTTTGTCGGCCACTTTGCTCGCCAAGGTGCAGCTATGATAGACAAAAGGACGTACTACAAGCACTCCAGCTGATACTTTCTTGGGGCATCCTCGTCGTAATCTGCTTCGTCGCCAATCTCGAAGAGGGACTTCTCATTGATTTCCTCATCAACATTTTGCTCTTCTTTTGCTTGAATAGTTCCGAGGGTGGACCTTCTTTTTCCTCTCTGGCCATCCGCTTTTTGCCAAATTCACTTGGATAAACACGGATGCGTCATATCGCCCCCCTGGCCATGGTCACCCCACCCTTGTTCGCTAACATCGTGTTTTTCGAGGTAGAAGAAAGGGGTGCAGCAGGGGATAGGAGAGACGAAAAGATCTTGTATAGGTGGACAGCGCAAACATGGTCCTAGTCGAGATTGACCACTGCCAATCTCCGCGCTTGCTTCATGCCCACACCCCCCTCTCTTTCCGGGACCATCTCAGTGCACTCGGCATCGAGAGCAGTAATCGTGTCCTCATTGAGATCATTCTCAGCGTCGTTGTCGTCGTCGTCTTGCGGATTCTTGGATTCAGTACCAAAGGACACGAAGCCATCATCGCCACTGTCGTTGCCGCTCTTGTCCGGCGAGGGCGCGTAGGG
>JBBPTY010001240.1:0-10577 GCA_038094335.1 Tylopilus aff. striatulus | reverse complement strand
GCACACATCAAAACTGTGCATCCAATTCATGACACACCCCTTCACCTACCCAGAATACCCCCCATCTTCCTTAGAGACCATCAACAAAACCCCCCAACACACGAAACTTCATTTGCCAGTCACCTTCATCATATGCTTTTACCCCTCCAATGCCTCAAACTTGCTTCCCGACATCTTGGGAGTCTTTGGATCACCAGTTGTTTATCTTGGCATCCGTGATGGCTTCCAAAGAAATCATACAATGATACTTATCCAGATCGGTCCTCATCTCTGCCCGATGTATATCCTCCCCTCAACAAAGCAGTCAATATCCTGCCAATTGCCAATCCCTTCACTGCACCCTTGACTGCCAGCCCATTATCATTGTATGAACAACAATATCCAACCCTACCAGACCTGTCTCCTCTGAATCCTTTGGTGACCTTCACCCAACACACCCTCACTGTCCTACCTGTCGTCTGCCTCCTTAGATTGTCTTGCCGCTGTAAGAATGATATAGACTCTTGGTAAGAAAGGGGTTGCCGACTGAGACTGGTGTCAAGGATCAACAGGGGAAAAGAAGGGAGCAAGCAAACCTCACCCCTAAAGGGGTTCCAGGGAGGTAGTTATTAAAAGGGGTGGATCGGACCACAGCAGAGCAAAGAAGAGATCTTCCCTGGGGTTCTCCAGGCGAAGATAGTGAAAGATAGGGGCTTTCAACCCAGGTGACTTTTCCGGACAAAAGGTAGATGAGATAGTGACTAAGGATGACCTTGGCAGCTCCCTAGAGGCTCTGAGTGACCTTCTCTCACTTTTTCAAAGGAGCAGAAAGATGTATTTCAAGTACCGGAGTACATACTTTATAGTCTGGGCATATCCAAGACTGGAAATGTCAAAGATGTCATGAAAATAATCGTCACAAGGCCCCAAGTCATAGGACAACACTGTGACATCGAGATAATGCTAAAGGTTAACAGATCCAAGTCAAATCTGACAAGGATAGACTGATGGAATGGCACCTGATCATCTCCAGGGGTAAACCGGCCATGTTAAGCGACCTTGGTCACTCAGCTGCACAACCACGTTCGATCAGCCGACATGTCCAAGTCCAGGATCTATGCTACCAAGTGAAATCAAATGAAAATCACCTTTGTTGCATGAAAGAACATATCCCAAATCATCAATTCAAACCCTAGAAGACATATCAAAAGTCGGGTTAGACTCAGCTGACTTGGATGGACAACAGGGGCTTGGGACTTGCTCGGGACTTGCTTGGACGACCTAGAAGACCTGTAAACAAAACTTCCCAATCTCTCTCTTTGCAACCGTAGCGAGCTCCCAGCTCCTACACCACCACTTGACCTCTACCACAATATCATCTACATTCCCTTCCACCACACCTGCTGCTGTTCATAGCCACTGTGACCCCCTGAGTATTTCTATTCACCCACGAATGCCCTGCCAGGCCAATTACCACAGCAACTCACCCCAGCTGTTGCTATCCTCTCAAAACTCCCAACTGTCACCAAACGTACACCCTCTCTCCTATCGAACTCTTGTGAGCTGTCCCCTAAAGCCCTACTAGTCGATGTCCATGCAGAGCAATTGTTTCTCACCCAAAGAGATAGCCTCATGACCACTGCATCAGATGAGGAGCTCCTCTGTGTCTTGGTGCCTCAAGTACTACAAAATGCAATGTCTGTTGCCTCTTGACCTGGTCACAAGCTCAGCTCCTCAAGGCTGAGCTTCACAGACTTTGACTCCTTTGCAGAAATATGACATGGATTTGAATATGACAGCCACCCTGGATTTTATTCTCCTCCAGCCTCAGATGACGCCAGAAACATGAATCCTGGCACAGCATTGCTTTCATGTCTCATCCTACAGCAATGTCCTTTAGAGTGGCTCTGCAGATCCATTCGATTATGGCCCAGTTGCACCTCTCCCGAGTTCATGGGAGTGGCCTTCATTAGACGAATTGATGTCCACCCTGGTTAGTGGCATCTTCTTATTCATGCATCAACAACCATGGTCCTGCAGCAGAGTCAACAGTAATGTCCCAAGCTTCTACTTCAGCTCATATTTTATCCATCCCTACAACTGCAGTCAACAGCAACACAAGTCTGGCATGTCCATTGGTCCTCCTATTAGCCTCTTTGATCGTAACTCAACCTACCATAGTCATAGTGACTCTAATGCAAGCATCAGCAGCACCTCCAACTCCTATGGTGATTGCAGATGCTTTTTGTGAACTCATCATTGATCTAATCCTTCAGTCAACTCTACCCCAACACCATTGTTCCCCTTACGGCCACCTCCCTTCAATGCATTTAACTGGTCAACAGCCAGTGTCTGCAAGTGGTTTGAAAATATCTCCTTTGAGATTGCTCAACCCTTTGGCACCAACTTTTATTTTACCATAGTTTGTAAAGACATCAGAATGAGTAGCTGTCATGCATTAGAATTGAATCCATTACTATTTTAGTTGGCAGAAGGTGTTTTATGATTTCTGTCCAGCTTGTGGGAAAACTGACAATCAATAAAGTACTAGTTGCCCAAAGTTAAGCGATGGCTATCCATTTCTCAACCTTGCAATGAAACACAGCCTAGCCAGCACCAATCCAGGGTACCTCCTTCATCCCAGAAAAAAACTTCAGACCAATTTATGTGAGTTTTATTCTGTCAGCTTGAGCCTTACCTTTAATTTGGCCTTGTAGCAGAGGACTTGCAGAGATTGGATGATGATAGTCCATTAAAAGAAGACTCTGTACACTCAGAGGAGTCTGAACAAGCATCACTCTCTGGTGGCCCACTAGAGGAAGTGGGGCATCCCACTATATTGAGTCCTTTTGTTCAGACCTCTTTTAGTTCAATTGCCAGTGAACCCCTTCAGTGTACCATACCTCTTCATGTCAACATTACTGATCAGGTTTTCCCATTTCCTTGCACAAGTATTTGCTCAGCACTTACCCATTTGCTTCTGGAGTATACAACTATTGGTTTCCTTTGCCATGACTGCAAGGGCATAGTCTCTCCCTCAAACTTGCTTAGCCACTTGCAAAAATTTAAAGCACATCCTCATGTTCACTGTCTTCCTACTTCCTCCCTCAAATCTGCTCTAGAACACATCCTTCTATCTCATTCTGTTTCATCCACTACATCTTTTTTATTGCCTACAGAACTACCACACCCCATCCCTGGTCTACCTGTTTATCCTTGCCACCAGTGTCCTGAGCCACACTGTGGTCATTGGATCAAGGCTTGTAACAGATGCCATTTATGGGAGCATTATGGACAAGCAGGTAGCAAACAACCAGGGGCTTGCCATCCAGGTCTAAAGCCACCATCTAATCCAGCATTTTGATATGTGATGTGACCCTATGCATATCTTAACAGGACACATCCTACCTACCTCACAGCCATAACACTACCCCAAGGATGGACTCCTCCTCAAGGTAGTAGTCCCAAAACTCAGCACTCTCTTCATCTAGCAAGATCCCATTCCAACCTTGACAACTACTCTGCTGCCCGGTCATCACCATTTCTTCTGAAGCTAGGGTGGCCAAAGTTTGTTGATGGATTAAAACTTCCACTTTCCATTCTTCTTCTACTGGTTTCCCATCCTTCTTTCAAGAGATGTCAGAAGATTGAACCTCAAGACCACAAGTTTTATGCAAACCTTTGCATAGCTTCTTCCCTCATTCCTGACTATCTTATGGATGGGAATTGTTATGCTTATAGCCTCAACTCAGATGTCATAGAAAGCCTAACCATATGGTTTGTTAAGTTGTTTGATTCTAGGAGATCACAACTAATTGCATATTAGCACAAAAGTCTCTTTTAACCTTTTGTAAGAATCCACTTACAAGGCCTATTCAAGACCAATTCAAAGAACCTTGGGATTTTTGTTATGGCTATCTCATCTGATATCCACAAGAGAAGATAAAGCTGCTTAAACCTTGCTAGGTCCATTATATCAGTTTTTTCTGAGTTTACCACATGTCCAACTAATTCACCTTTCATCTTTGTATGAGTTAATCAACTTCTCAGGTCCTTTAACTCCTTCAAAACTTCTGGTTCCAATTCACAACCTACTGGTGACCTTGGTTAAACATGACATTACTTCTGGTAATCCATTTGTCTGCCCTACAGACTATATTTTATGTCTTGGATCCCTACTTCCCAATGGTCAGTTTGATATGGCCAATAATATTACTCATGTTTGTACAGCTTTACAACACAGTTTTCTTTGTATTCTCAGTCATGATGCTCATTTATCCTCTCTTTCCCTGTCCACTTTTACACCATTTAACTCTTCTCATTGAACCAAAAATTCTTATGAGAATATTCTGCCAGTATTTGATAATATCACACAGGAATATCTTGACATTCAGAAAGATGGGGAGAATGGAGAAGAAGAAATCCATGGCAATGGAAATGAGGGTGATGTAGAGGATGATGATATGGCTGATGAAATTGATGAAGATGTCCAAGCAAGTGAGAGCCTAGAGTCATGTGAAGTGGATGCAATCATGGTGGGAAAAGCTACTCTTGCTACCCGTAAGTATTATTTAACAATCTCTATGATAATAAATTCAATAACATTACATTATTAGGCACATTATTGAATGTGATTGACTCCAAAAACAAAGACACACTAACAAGTCCTAATAAACCAGTGCTGAAGTAAGTTCTTATACAATGTTAGCATTTTTGATTTAGTGTTGAAATTTATCCTTTAGATATCTTCAGGAAAATTCCAAATGGATCAATCCTAGAGCAATCCATTGCTCAATGCCATCTTTCCACTTGAAATCTATTTGGGTTAGGATTGCCCCTACTGCCAGATTAGAGTCTGGGAAATCTAGGTTTCTTTACTCGTCTCATGGGGATAGTATTTCAGTTTGAGTTTCCAATAACTCCACCATCAACATCACTTTTTCAGACTTGAAAGCTGCTGTCACCTCATCAATTAAATACTGTCAACTGGCAGTTAGCAAGGCCCTACCTGAAGACTGCCAGAATCTCTATAGGGATTTTGATTGGTCCATCCTTTCAGCTGATTTAATGGACAAATCATCTTTTTCCTCTCAATCCAATAACATTGCTATCCTGGAACCACTTTTATCTCATATTCAATCCTCACTCCTTCAATTTGGACCAATGAGATCATCCAACTCTGCACACAGAAAACCCCTTTTCAATAAAAGCACCAATTCCTCCAGTTTCCTTGCCATCTTATCTTGGCTAGAAAATGATGGCCTTCTTCAGCAAGCTCTTTGTGCATCTCTTTGTCAATCCATTGGAGTCCCCCCCATGATTTCCAAATGTCTTCACTTCAATATGATTTTCAGCCAGAGACAGGAGAGTGGAGGAATATCTTTCTATTGGATGGTGTCTTAGCTATTGCCAATCCCAAGGCAAAGCAAATTAAGCGCCTTCATCAGGAATGTCTTTGGCAAGTTGCTCCTTCCTTAGCAAAGCCCCTCATTTTCTACTTGAGTATCTTGAGACCCCTGGCTACAGAGTTTCTCTCTATTCTCAGTCTTCCATCCCATTCCTTATCCAAAACTTTCATCTTCATTCACAATTTTTCTGTACCCAAGGGCTATCAAAATCAGCAGCACAACTCTCTGTGGAATGGTACTTTTGTCAACAAGGCTTTGTAGAAGTTCACTTCAAAGCTATCCATCAAACTTACTTGCCGCTTTCTTAGAAACTTAATAACAGTAATTCTTCATATATATTTCCCCCAGCTTCTTCCTCACATTACAGCTGAACCTGAAGAGAAGATGATGGACAAGCAAGGACAGCATTCCCAGGCCACCTCCAATATTCACTATGGTCGCAGTGGCTCTATTTCCAGAACTTTAAGAATGCCACAGAAAGCAGTGGAAAAGTACCTTCAAGTTAGCCATGCCCATCAAATCATTCTAGATCTTCAGCAATTTGATACCAAACCTGGAAGATTGTCTATAAACCCCAGTATCCTGATGTCTGAAAAGCATCAAGCCCTAGCTTTTGCTGTTGCACAAGGTCTAGTTGGTCACAAGTATGGTTTGGGAGGCAAAAATGGTAAAGGCCAAAACATGCATTTGGTTCAAAAGCTTCTATCCCAAAGACCATACCTTGGGTTTAATTCTTCAGCACAGGTGATTTTCAAGCTTTTTAGCATGCTTTGTATGTTCAATTTTATATTTGTAGACCTCTGAGAATGTTCCAGACATTATTGGTGATGATGTTTTAGTGGAAGTTACAAGAACTCTCATGTTTGAGTCCTCAGGCCCTCCTCCTATGGTGGTTGCATTACCTGGTGGATGTGTGCCTCAGGAAGTAGCAGCTGCTTTGAAAGAGGTATGTTTTTATTTTCTTCTCTTGCCAACCACCACCACTATTTTATTTTTGTTCAGATTGTAAAGGCTGTGGAATAATGGCATAGGGGTGACTTTCTGTAGATCAATGAGACTAACAACATT
This sequence comes from Tylopilus aff. striatulus, assembly GCA_038094335.1. Taxonomy (NCBI): domain Eukaryota; kingdom Fungi; phylum Basidiomycota; class Agaricomycetes; order Boletales; family Boletaceae; genus Tylopilus; species Tylopilus aff. striatulus. The sequence goes on along the minus strand of JBBPTY010001240.1, from coordinate 4,122 downwards.
GACATAAAAGTCCGATATAATGGGATAAAGGAGAAAGCAGAAGAGATCTTCCATTCATGGCAAAGTAAAGCACCTAGCAAGTGGTCAGATTTAACACAGAGGATATACAAGCAAGCAAAAATGACAAGTTTAGATCTAGGAGTAGTGAACTCATGGCCACTTCAAGGTCTTCCTGGGCTTTGAAATTCAATAGAACAGTAGTATGCTTTTTTAATTCTACAAAGTACTTTTTGTACACAGAAAACACAACCACTTTGCAACCGAGTTGTCATGCTACATCTTGTTCTCCCATCTGCTCCTGCTTTGGTTCATATTGTAGAGGATCACCATCCACATGAGGACATGACAACATATGATAACATGACCATCACTGTAATCACCTTCCTTTAATCATAATCTTTGACTGTGAAGTGAGGCCATAAATTTGAGGTTAAAAGATGCCAGCTAAATAAAAATGCACTGACAATACATACAGTTGATCATCTGAAATATTGTCTATGTCTTCCAGTCCTAGAGGGTGAATGTGAGGGGGGCAGCAGACAGAATGAAAGAATACAAAGGACTGACATCTTTGATGCCATCGGTGAAGCAAGAGTCGACTTGGTGGATGGTTTCCCATATGGTGCACTTGGTGGCATGTTTATCAGTTTCACTGCAAGGGAGCTGCTCGATGTGGTTGAGCTGCTCGGTGACAGTGGATATGCTGGATGAGGTTGCAGGCGAGGTGGTGAAAAGATGGATTTTGTCATAAATAAAGAAGTCCATGGAACCTTCCACATGCCAATGACCTGTAATCATCTTCATAGTATCTGTAGTATCTACTGTGATCGGGAGAACATCTGCAGGGGGGTAGATCCTGCAGCCATATCTATCACATGGCAAGTACGAGTTCACAACATTCATTCTGCCTAAGGTGACACAGTCGAGTGTCATCGCACGGTGAATCATCCCTACAAGAACAAGTATGAGTATGGGCAACTTCGAAAACATGTTCATCCTCATGAGTCCATGGAGATTCATAGATGATAGGTGGACCAGCAGATGTGGGTAGGTGCAGGTATACATGAATGGTAGGCAATCAGGGAGGAGGATAATCATGTACAACCACAGAGGGTGACATCCCAACCAGGCTTTGCAGCATTGGAAATGGAGAACCATGGTGACTACCCAGGATGACCATGATAGGCAGTGTTGTTCAAGGCGATCTGTATATCAGTGATGCTGGCATTGACATACCCACAGATGGCACTGGATGGATGACAATGGGTGCCAGAGTAACACCTTGCGGACTCGGTTGAACAACCCAGGATATGGTTGGTCAACGATAGTGTCGTGGCCAGGAACTGGAATCAGTGAACGTAATACAGGTGTAGGCACAGTTGGAATTCCACGGTCGTCATCGGGCCCATGAATGTGATGAACATATTGAACTGGACCGCTAGGAAGATAATCTGGGGAGGATGCCCCTATGGGAAGAACATTGTGAGAAACAAATATCTTATGGGGTGCTGTCCAGTAGGAGGTGACCTAGGGACTGCTAGAAGGTGGGGCGAGAGTGTCATCCCAAGGGATTCCAACAGGGTCGAGGGGAGAGGGAGTAGTTTCGAGAGCACCCCAGGCGCGGGAAAGTTGGTCCTTCTCAACTTCCGGACCTGAGAAGTAGCAGAAACAGGGTTCCAACCTGTAAAAGATCTGGAACAGTAGGGCTAACAAATGCTGAAGGGTGGATGACTCTCCTTGTACACGTGGCACCTTCTGGTGTGCTTCTGAGTTCTTCAATGATAAAATTCCCAGGCCAATATACAATGCTTTATAGTCTGGGCATACCTGAGACTTAAAAGGGTAAAGTAGGTAAAAGAAGCCACTGTCACAAGGGTGGCAAGGCTAAGCGATGTCTAAATAGAGCTAAATAAAGCTAAATAAACATAGCCTTGGGTAAAAATCTTGACTAAGTAAAAATCCTGTGTAAGGAAGGAATTCCGATGTGTAATTCCGGAGGTTCTAGTTTAAAATAAAATGCCAACCAGGTAGTAGATCCAGGAAAAGGTAAAAGAGAGTGGAGGAACATTAAATAAATGTACGCTAACAATCTGAGTCCATATTCAAAGAGGAAACATTGTCTATAAAGGTAAAAGTAGCGCTGGAATATTGGAATTACCTCGGATTTTAACGTTGTCCTTCCTGCCTGGGTACCAAGGATGCTAACACCTCTTGAGGGAGTATTACCTGTAATCTAAAGTGGTTAGAATTCCATAAAAACCCAGCTTACCACTGTAGGGTGCTTCCTGCTCCCACAACATGACCTGTGAATGGCCCAGGATCAGGCATCCCCCACCCAGGGACAGGTCCAGGAATGATGGGTGAATGACCATCAGATGATTCAACTCCAGGTATCACTGGAGGATAAGGACCAGCTGGTACAAACCTGGGAGGAAATGCAACAGGAACTACTGGCGGCACAGGGACTTCAGCCAGCCATTGAGACCACCCAGTAGCAGTGCATGGAAGTGCAACAGGATGAGGGTGGTGAGTACTGACGATGCGACCAGTTTCTGGAGGGGGACCATCAAGTCAGGGCTGATTGAGAGTGTTTGATAGGAGAGAGGGTGTACGTTTGGTGACAGTTGGGAGTTTTGAGAGGATAGCAACAGCTGGGGTGAGTTGCTGTGGTAATTGGCCTGGCAGGGCATTCGTGGGTGAATAGAAATACTCAGGGGGTCACAGTGGCTATGAACAGCAGCAGGTGTGGTGGAAGGGAATGTAGATGACATTGCAGTAGAGGTCAAGTGGTGGTGTAGGAGCTGGGAGCTCACTATGGTTGCAAAGAGAGAGATTGGGAAGTTTTGTTTACAGGTCTTCTAGGTTGTCCAAGCAAGTCCCGAGCAAGTCCCAAGCCCCTGTTGTCCATCCAAGTTGGCTGAGTCTAACCCAACTTTTGGTACGTCTTCTAGAGTTTGAATTGATGATTTGGGATATGTTCTTTCATGTAACGAAGGTGATTTTCATTTGATTTCACTTGGTAGCATAGATCCTGGACTTGGACGTGTTGGCTGATCGAACGCGGTTGCGCAGCTGAGTGACTGAGGTCGCTTAACATGGCCGGTTTACCCCTGGAGATGATCAGGTGCCATTCCATCAGTCTATCCTTGTCAGATTTGACTCGGATCTGTTAACCTTTAGCATTATCTTGATGTCGCAGTGTTGTCCTATGACTTGGGGCCTTGTGACGATTATTTTCATGACATCTTTGACATTTCCAGTCTTGGGTATACCCAGACTATAAAGTATGTACTCCGGTACTTGAAATACATCTTTCTGCTCCTTTGAAAAAGTGAGAGAAGGTCACCCAGAGCCTCTAGGGAGCTGCCAAGGTCATCCTTAGTCACTATCTCATCTACCTTTCATCTGGAAAAGTCACCCAGGTCGAAAGCCCCTATCTTTCGCTATCTTCGCCTGGAGAACCCCAGGGAAGATCTCTTCTTTGCTCTGCTGCGGTCTGATCCACCCCTTCTAATAACTACCTCCCTGGAACCCCTTTAGGGGTGAGGTTTGCTTGCTCCCTTCTTTTCCCCCGTTGATCCTTGACACCAGTCTCAATCGGCAACCCCTTTCTTACCAAGAGTCTATATCATTCTTACAGCGGCAAGACAATCTAAGGAGGCAGACGACAGGTAGGACAGTGAGGGTGTGTCGGGTGAAGGTCACCAAAGGATTCAGAGGAGACAGGTCTGGTAGGGTTGGATATTGTTGTTCATACAATGATAATGGGCTGGCAGTCAAGGGTGCAGTGAAGGGATTGGCAATTGGTAGGATATTGACTGCTTTGTTGAGGGGAGGATATACATTGGGCAGAGATGAGGACTGATCTGGATAAGTATCATTGTATGATTTCTTTGGAAGCCATCGCGGATGCCAAGATAAACAACTGGTGATCCAAAGACTCCCAAGATGTCGGGAAGCGAGTTTGAGGCATTGGAGGGGTAAAAGCATATGACGAAGGTGACTGGCAAATGAAGTTTCGTGTGTTGGGGGGTTTTGTTGATGGTCTCTAAGGAAGATGGGGGGTATTCTGGGTAGGTGAAGGGGTGTGTCATGAATTGGATGCACAGTTTTGATGTGTGC